>CAUYLG010064574.1:0-36266 GCA_963573385.1 Cacajao melanocephalus
CTAAAGTACAATTTTATATATATAAATATAATTTATATTTATATATATAAATTATATATATATATAATTTATATTTATATATATAAATTTTATATATTTATATATATAAATTTAAATTATATATAATTTAAATTTATATATATAAATTTTATGTATTTATATATATATAAAATTGTACTTTAGGTTCTGGGGTACATGTGCAGATCATGCAGGATTTTTATTTATATATATATGTATATATGTATATATATATATAAACAAAAAATGTCTACTTGTCAGTTTCTACCTGGTATTAGGAGCCCCCAGAGCCTTCTGGGCTGATGGCCCATCCTAGTCTCTCAGTGGGAGTCAAGGGTAGCTGAGAGATGGTGTCCAAACCTGCAAGCTAAGAAAAGCTGAGCAATGCTCCCAGAGGTAGGATTTGTAGTCTTATCATCATCTTGTATGTTCATAGCATACCTTGTGAACTTCTGGCCTTTCCTGTCTCACTTTGTCTGTCTGTGACTCAGGGATGGTACTATCTCACGCCCAGCAGCACTGCGAAGAAGGTGAGAAGCCCAGGTGTTCACGGAGGGGGCACGATTACACTTGGTAGCAGCTGCCTGGGTTTTGCAGGTTAAATCCTGAGCTTTCGGGCTCCATGGCTCAGGCAGTGCAAGCCATTGCCTGTTTGTTGGTCCAGGTCCTGAACAAGCCCTTATTTGCTAGTAAATAGGGGCCCAAATTTCCAGGCATGGGCTCAGGTGGCCTGGAGGGCATGAATCGCTTTATGAAGCTGTTTTCACTAGAGAATATGGAGCAATCCCAGAGAGGCGAGATTTGGTTTTTCAAACACATTTGAAAGCATAACCCTTAAGAAATAAAGGTAGTTTCTTTGCTCGTACTTGAAATCTCATAGCCCAGGGTGAGGTACAGGAAGGACAAATCTTTGCTAGTAAATTTATTCAGGGGAACTGTTAAAGTTTGTCCCTTGCTGTTATGTGGATTTTGAAGAAAATTGGTCTTTGCCTATATTGTTTCCTCTAATGTTTATTTTTGCTTTATTTTTGTATACGTTTATGAGGTAGAATTATAGTTTTGTTTCATGCATAGATTGTATAGTGTGAAGTTAAGCTTTTAGGGTGTCCATCGCCTGAATAATGTACATCGTACCCATTAAGTAATTTCTCGTCATCCATACCACCCACTCTCTAATCTTAAAAAAAAAAATTTGTCTTCGTCATTTTTAGGAGATTCAATGAACAGAATTCAGTGCCATAATTAATGTGGATTATTACATGTGAATGTCCTTAATCCAGATCTTAAATTGAGTACATTCTACCCTCAACAATGTCAATTTGACCTGTATTTAATAACCTGCATAATTGCTGTTGCTCTATATGGTAATTAGGCATAGATGGTAAGCAGTTTCTATAAATTCTTGTAGTTGTTATTACCTGTGTACTACCAAGCCTTATTTTTATGACTTTTTTTTGCTTCTAATTCCTTAGCTCAGGGTGATGTATAAAATGTCATTGTCACAGTTTAGATTAATTTAAGTTTCATCAAATATAGTGTAAATTCTGGTCCTCCAAGAAGCAGATGCCAGGATGTGCATTGATGTGCTCAAGAAATGCCTGTGAAGGATAAAGGGGAGGGGCAGTGACAGTCGTCAGACCCAGATGCAGCTTCACACCTGTGGGGAGATGGGACCAAAGGAAGATTGGATAGAAGAGTCCCAGACTCTAGAGCAGCTTCAAGAAAGCTTTGGCCAGTTTACAGGGATGTACTCAAGCCCAGGCACCTATTAGAGGAGCCCCAGTTCTCCCAGGAATGGGCCTACGTTCGCTCCCTGCTGAGCTCGGGGTTGACAGGGAGCAAATGGCTGGCAACATGGCTTAGGTTCTGACACAGCCACAGTGGTGGACCCAGCAGGGCCATGGCTGAGGTCGTCAGTCAACTCTGCCCCACACAGCAGAAGAGCTGAGTGGTGCATTTTCATGGCTACCCCCTACCCCTTCTCCACCCATACACACTGGCACATATTAAAAAGCAAGGATCTTTTGCTATGCAGAAGGTCTTTAGTTTAATTAAGTCTCACCTATTTATCTTTGTTTTGGTTGTATTTGTTTTTGGGTGCTTGGTCATGAAGTCTTTGCCTAAGACAATGTCTAGAAGGGTTTTTCCAGTGTTATCTTCTAGAATTATTATAGTTTCAGGTCTTAGATTTAAGTCCTTGATCCATCTTGAGTTGATTTTTGTATAAGGTGAGAGATGAGGATAAGACTACAAATTGGGTACAGTGTATACCGCTTGGGTGATGAGTGCACCAAAATCTCACAAATCACCACTAAGGAACTTACTCATGTAACCAAATACCACCTGTTCCTCAAAAACCTATGGAAATAAAAAATTTTAAAAAAAAGTAACATAAAAATACTGAACTTCAAAATAATAATAATAATAATAAAAGCAAGGATTTGTGCAGCCAGTACCTGGGGCCTGTGTTTCCAGACTCCTTATCCATTTTCCAAGCTCTATGAGGCCCAGATTGCTGGTTCAGGAAGGATTTCTAGCACGAGGATCTGGTTTCCCTACAGATGAAAGGGGAGAGAGGCTGAGAGAGCACCCTGGACTCTTGGGCCCTGGGAGCTGGGGATTGCAGAGAGGGATTCGGTAGGCCCAGAGTCTGTGATGGGGATGAAAGCTGTGGCTGGAAGATGCAGGTGGAGCACTTACCAGAACCAGACCACCAGCAGTCTCAGAAGGTGGGCTCGTCCTGCCTGGGGAATACAGGAAACTGGGAGAGAGACACCTGGTCCATCTCTTCTGATCTCCGCCCAGGCATCCTTATGTGACCGATGCATGTCCCTTCAGGCAGTCCAAGTGTCCACCATCGTATCACCAAACCACTCCCCAGCTGCCAGCTGATGTCTAAACTCCTTTAACTTGTGTAAAGCCTTTCATTCCACCATTTGAAAAGGTTTAGAATATTTCTCTAGTTTACTATGCAAGGGTCCACTGCCCAGTAGGTAGGTGTGTCTGTCTCCTCTGAAGACTGGGAGCTCTTTTAGTACAGAGACTATGTCTTTTTCCTTTTTCGATTTCCCCACCTAAAAAAATCCCTGATACAAAGTCAATTCTCCATAAGTTTTTGTTGACTAGAATGGAAGTGAATAAATACAGATACTTCTGGGAGAGGTAGCATAGCAGCCAAGATTAAATCCCATAAAAGCAGATCAATAGCAGAGTGCAAAACCGTGGACATTCATGTGTCCTGAATTCACATCTCAACTCCAGCATATTCTGTCTGTGGAACCGTAGATGAATCCCTTAGCCTTTCTGCATTTAAATTTCCTTCTTATAAAATGGAGCCAAAGTACCCGCTCAGGTAACTTCAGCACTCCTGCAAATATCAAGTGATAAAGAAAGGACTTTGAAAATGTAAGAGTGATGAATAAAAGTATATTATTTTTTATTGTTTTGTGAGGGTTTAGGGGCTAGTTTAAAGGCAGCCGGTGCTTGGAGCCAGTACAGGGAGAGGTTTTAGAGATCCCCAGTGTTACCTGGACATGGAGGCATTTCAGGCCATACAGCAATGAAATTGCCAGTTGCAGGAAATTCTAGATTGTTTTTTAAAACTGTAACTGTACTATAAAAAAACATGAAGTAATTCATGGCTCACATCTCAAAAAGCAATTCCCCTGGAGGCTGTTAGGCTTTCTATAAACAGAAATAAATTCTATTCGCTTAAGACATTGCCTTAATAGTAAAACTGTATTAACAACATAGCCATCCCTTTATTGAGGGTGAGTGGTGATTGACTGATGTAACCTACTCTTGTTTAGCCCTTCATGGTTTTCCAGATATTGTAATGTACATTACCATTTTGATTTCTCAAAATTCTTGTGGAAAAGGAAAAGAATAAAGAGTTTTCATGCCATCTCACCACTTATTAATTCATAGCTCTTAAAGGAATTCTGCAATAAAAAATTGAATTGTAGTTAAAAGTTTGAAGTCAGAGAGACCTGGTTTAATCCCGGGTTTTGCATATGCTAGCTGTGTGGCCAGAGTTAAGTGAATAACTTATCTTAGACCCAGTTTCTTATTCTTCAAAGTAAAAGTTTTAACTATTACTTAAATGTTTTCTAGAGAAATGCAATAGCCCCACATTCAGATTTCAAAGAGGGAAAAAGACTTTGAATTTGGGGTGAGCCCCGAAAACTTCCCTAAGTAGTGCTGACACTCAGATGAGCTGAAGTGAGGCATGTATAATTCTCAGCACAGAGATTGTCACATCCTAAGCATTAAATATTGGGCTTAGGAGTCAGTCATTTGCAAAGTGTTTTTGTATATTTCATTCAATCCTCCCAATGACTCCATAAAGTGTCCCTTTACAAATGAAGAAACTAAAGCTTAGGGAATTCATGACTTGCCCAGTTACACGGCCAGTGAAATGCCAGAGCCCCTCTCCTCGATGAATACTGCCTGTCTGAGTCAGGGAAACTTGACACCGCCACTGGTTATTAAGAAAAATGGGAAAGACACAGTAATGTGGATATCCACTAAAGAGGGAGAAGAGGCAGTCTGCTGCCATAGCATGAGTAGAGTCAAATGGCAAAGACCGCGGGTTCTGTTTTCTCTTTTCTTCAGCTTCAGTGAAAAGATCTATGAACCGAGAGTACTTCTAAGATCTCTGTAAATTCCCCCAAACCCTGATAGTTGGTAATTTGAGGCAGGCATGAGTATCAGGATTAGAAAATAGAGAAAACAAATCCTGTTGCTTAGTTGAATGGAATACCACTTAAGTATATTTATTTCCCATTATAGAAGTTATATTATTATATTACCAAAAATTTGAAAAATGATATAGGACCCATAATATTGGTGACAATACAGGTGATTCCATTTTCCTGGTACAATCTCTACTGTCCTCTCAAAACATTTGAGATTCTTCCACCCCACCCTCCTTGACTTTTACTGGGTGTGATCCTACCATTGTTTTAAACCCAGCATTACACTCTTAAAGATGTTTTTGTATAGCAGTGACAGAGGATTCTCTTTATTGGCTTGGGAGTAGTTTGAAGTTTATGTTAACGTACGCGCAAATGTGCAAATATACAGGGCAAGTTAATTCAGATGTGGGAGGCTTCATGATGCCACCAGAAAATGGGCATCAGGGACAGCTAGAAGGTGAGGAGCTGTGGAAAGGGGGTGTCTCTGGAGTTCAGTTCAGGATCACTTTCAAAGACAGACACAAACCCCACCCACGTGGGCAATAACATGGTGACATAGGAAGCCATGAGCCCTGAATACAAAATAAGATTGGTATGAGAGGTTAAGAGAAAGAATATGAGAGAAAAGAAGTTGTAGAATTTATTCTACTTCTTGAAAGCAAAGAAGATATGAAATAATATTTTAAGTCAAGGAAGCCATGGAAGATAGGGAAGACATGGTTAGGGAGGAAAGAATGCAGGCATGGTCATTCGTTCACTCACTCATTCATTCATTCACCTATCCAGAAAGAATTTTTGAATACCTGCTGTATACTTAGCATGTTCCCAGGGTCTTCTTTTTTGGAAGTAAATGATGACACAGTCCCCAACTGTAGGAGAGGTGTCTAGGTGGGGAGATGATAAAAACCCACTCAGTGACTGGGGGAAGCTTAAACAGCAACCTGTGCACAAATTCAAGAAAGCCTGTAGTCACCTCTGCTGGGAGCTGTGAAGAGAAAGGATAGATGACAGGCAGGAAGGAGTGGATTTCAGACATGGTGACAATTGGCCGAAGGTGTCTGTGTGTGAGTTCCTGTCAACTACATGCTCAGCAAAACATCTTGTCGATGGCCCTGGGAAAGTGGTCTCTTGTTAGCATCTTTCAATGACAGCTACATGAAGGAGTCACTTGAGTTTTTCCCTTGTCTAGATGTAGTGAATTGTGACCAAATAAGTTCTAGTGAGTAGACAGTTGAGGCAAACCAAAGGAAGAATCCTCATTCTTTGTCCCCAAAGCTTGCTAGTTACAATGGAATGAATGAATGTAACACTAGCAGAAGGCCAGAAGTCTTTAAGATGCCTGGGCAGTGGGACCAGAAGCTCAGAATTCTGGGACCATAAGTGTTTGACTTCTTCAGCAGAGATGGTTACATATGTTTTATTCATAAGACCCTTTGTCAACGTTAGGTTATGGTGCTGAGGAGACTCAACAAGCATAGAAATATGTATTGGCCAATTCAGTAAATACCTATTGAGCTGAATTGAGGCAGAATAGAAGTGTTTCCAGGTGCCTTGTCTTCTCGAAATGACTTTTTCTGTGCCTAGTAACGGAATACTTGAGTTGACATCATGCCAAGTTTCAACCGTTAGTCATATATTTTCTAGATAAATGACTCTAGCTCCCTCTTTGGACTTCAGAGAGGAAAGGCTCTCAAATTTGGGATGGGGCCCCAAGGACCTTCTTAAGTAGCGTTGACAAGTCTCCAGATGGGTTAAGGATATTCCTGATGTTAGGCATTGAGAAGTCTAGCCTCACAGTGTGTGCACACACTACCAAATCTTAGGAGACCATTTGTTAACAATATATTTTGTTATGTTTTTAAGATGTCTTCTTGGGTGGTCAGAATTTTAGCCATCAGCTGTAGGTTGGGATTGGGTGATAAAAACGCCATGCCTTCAACATTAAAACAGATTGAAGTCAAAGCAGGATCTATTTATCCTAGTTCCATTCCCTCCCCCTACCCACTATTCACATGTTTTTATTGTACTCATGATCACTAGTCCTTTTTACATCTTAAAGGCCAGTGGGATTTGAAAGCCTGTGCCTATCCATAGTCTATATATTGGTCCTGGGAGCTTATGTTAGATTTGAATTTTCTTACAAATAAGGCCAGCTATCTCTAGATTTGTATTGCTCTTTTAGAATCTTGGGGGAAAAAGGAACCAGGCTGATATGAAGATGACTCAGCTCCCTTCCCCACCCACAGACATCTCTACCCATTCACCGAATGATTTGCAAGTGAGCTATGGAGAGAACTTCCCCGCCAGAGGTCTTAAACTATATATAAGGATATTTTGCAAGAGCAGCAGAACAGAAACAAGTTCAAAAGGACAGAGGAAAAATGCTCCAAATCTGTGGCAAACAGGATTTCACTGAAATTTACAAGACTCTTTGGATATGCCTTTGATTCATGCACTGATTTCCCAATACTTTGAAACTATTTCAAGTGGTATTAAAAGAAATAAAAACTTTTCTCTGTAATGAAATATTAAAAATGTCTACTTTTATAGACAAATTGAAAAATGACAATTGCTTAAGTTTGTTTTCTTAAGCTGAGTGTTTTTTTTAAAATTGGGGGGATGGTTATAAGAAACCATATTCTCTCTCTCTCTCTCGACAATAAATGAAAAACACACTTTGTGATTTAGCCAAAGGAAGTTAAAGATGAATCTTTAGGGAGAGGAAGTCATGCAACTGGTTATCATGTTAATATTCCACTGTAAGAGTTGGGCTAAGAGCCAAATTTTCTGCTTATAGCAAATGAACAGAACTTGAATGGTTAAAGAAACCCTGCGGTTCTCAGATCTGGTGCCTGTAAGCCAGCTTGACATGTTTTCTAGTGTCCTTCTCCTTCACACGTACTAAATACTTGAAGTGACTACAGATGAAAGTCGGGTTATTAGATATGAAATGCCTCCTCATTTATTCCTCGTCAGTAAATGTCTCTGTGTAATTGTGACCATAAGCCACCTCAAAATTGTACTCTGTGTTAGTTTTACTGGACAATTCTCTCTTCTAAGTCTCTGCCTCAATTTTCTTATCTATTAATGGGAACAATGAAAGACAAATGGAAGGGGGCATATGATGACTTTAGTTTGGCATGGAAGCAGGGTTGTGGGTTAAGTGGTAGGAAAGACCTTTCCCATTTTCTATTTAATTCTAAGCTTAGTTATTGGTTTGAGTGTCTTTGAAATTCTTCTTTCACTGGGTCTCAGTTTCGTTTTTTGAGTTGAGTTCAATACCTTAGCTTAGTGATGGTAATGTAAGAATATGCTACTTTATGGTTGAATTATTCTAAGATGAAAGGCATAATTAATAAGGAAGAGAGTAATCTGGGGGAACACTAAGAGAGAGTATGGCATATTGGAAGAAAGTAGTCTGGGAGGCTAGCATTATAGTTTCTACTAGTAACTCGCAGTGAGTTTTCAGTAGATCTCTCAATGGCTTCAAATTGTTTTTCTCAAAGTGACATGATAAAGTTATAGCAAATGACCTCTAAGAGCCTTGAAGATTCAATTGAATTGACATTATTTTGCCTTCCAGCTCTTGGTTCACCATAGCTTTGTTTTTTGATTCATTTAGCAGATATCCACTAAACATGTACCATGTGTCAGGCCTGTTCTAGTAGGTAGAAATTCTGCAGTGAACAAAACTGACAAAAGTTATCTCTTATGGAACCTACAGTCTAATGTGCATTGATAATCAGTATAGAAACAAATACATGTATATGTCAGTGGCAAGAGATGTTATGGAGAAAACAAAGAACTATATTTGAATAGGGGTTGGCAGTGGTGGGAAAGGCAGAACTCTCCTATGTAGAGTGGTCAGGGAAGGTCTCTTTCATAAGGTGCCATTCAGACTGGATCTTTAAGGAAGTGAGGAGTCAGGGCCTGCAGATATCTGAGAAAGAATAATCTAGGTGGAAAGAACAGCAGGTACAAAAGTCTTAAGATGGGAATGTGCTTTATTTGTTCAAGGATTAGCAGAGATGACAGTGGCAGGATCCAAGTAAGTAATAAGAGTGGCAGAAGATGAGCTTAGGGAAATGTGGTGGGCCAGGGCAGATCAGAGCAGTCATAGAAAGACTTCCAGCTGTTTCTGTGAATGAAAAGGGAAGCCACTGGAGGATTTGGAGCAGAGGGGTGACATGACTTGAGGTGCTTTTAAAAGCATCACTCAGCTGCTGCTGTGTCGAGGGCAAACTGTAGTGAGGAAAAGACAGAAGCAGTGAGACAAGTTGGGAGGCTCTACCAGTAATTCAGACCAGAGAATGGCAACTGGGGTCAGGCTGGGAGTGATAAAGTTGATGGAGGTGGTAAGAAGTGACTGAACCTTGGATATATTTTGAAAGTAGAGTCACAGGATTTACTAATAGACTGAAGTTCAGTGAGAGAGAGAGAATGAGATGTCAGGGATGATGCCGATGGTTTGTGTTGGGCAACTGGAAGATTGGGCTAGCTATTTTTTTGTGAGACAGAAGACTGTAGAAGGAGCAGGTTTTGGATGGAAGGAAGGCAAGAGTTCATTTTCAGTCATGTTAAACTTGAGATGTCTGGTAGGCATCCAGGTGGAGATGTCAAGATGTTAGTTGTTCAGATCTGGAGTTCAGGAGAAGACTTTAGGCTGGATGTATACATATATATACAATGACAATTTCAGGAGTCAGAAGAATACTTCAGGCTGGATGTGTATATATATATATATATATGCATATGCATATACAATTTTAAAATTGTCATTGTATTGATTTAATTTAACTTAAACCCATGGACTAGGTGAGATCACCTAGATCCTAGGCCAATAGTTCTTAACCTTGGCTGTGTATTGGAATCATCATGAAAGTTTAAAAAATGTATGGATGACTGGCCCCAATCCTAGACCAATTAGATCATAACTCTGGGGGAGGGAGGGTCAGTTCCAGGCACTAGAAATTTTACAAACTCTCCAAGTCATTCTAAGATAAACCACTGACCTACAGAGTGAGTGTGAATGGAGAAAGGAAGAGTTCTGCTTCCTGCTCCCTGCAGTGTTTAGAGATCAGGAAGTTGGGAGGAACTAGCAAAGGAGACTGAGTAAGAGCCAGCAGTGAGGTAGCAGGAGAGTGTTGTGTCCCAGAA
This sequence comes from Cacajao melanocephalus, assembly GCA_963573385.1. Lineage (NCBI taxonomy): Eukaryota > Metazoa > Chordata > Mammalia > Primates > Pitheciidae > Cacajao > Cacajao melanocephalus. The sequence goes on from CAUYLG010064574.1 coordinate 9,873, forward strand.
GTCCAATGAAGAAACTGTTTTGAGAAGGAGTGAGTGATCATTAGTGTAAAATATTACTCAGAGATTGAGCTCTGGCATGGGAAGCGATCACTAGGTTAGGTAATGTGGAGGTCACTGGTGACCTTGACAGGAGCAGTTTTGATGGCATGGGAGTGAGGCCTGCTCCTATTGTTGCAGGGAGACTGGGAAGAGTGGGATTGGAAACAGGGAATAGGAGTACAAACAAATGAGGTAGGAGTGGGGTTGGGAGGCTGAAGGGACAAGGGAAAGTGATATAGATTGGGTGTTTATCCCCTCCGAATCTCATGTCAAAATGTAATCCTTAACGTTGGAAGTAGGGCCTGGTGGGCCCTACTTTGGATCATAGGGATGGATCCTTCATGAATAGCTTGATTCCCTCCTGGGAATTAGTGAGTTCTTGCTCTGAGTTCATATGAGATTTGGTTGTGTAACAGAGTGTGGCACCTACCCCCAGCTTGCTTTCTCTTTTTCTACGTGATATGCCAGCTTTCCCCTCTGCCTCCAGCCCTCAGTTTCCTGAGGCCCTCACCAGAAGCCGAGCAGATGTTGGTGCCATGCTTATACAGTCTGGAGAACTGTGAGCTGATTAAATTTCTTTTCTTTATAAATTACCCAGCCTCAGGTATTTCTTTTGTTTTAAGATAGAGTCTTACTCTGTCACCCAGGCTGGAGTACAGTGGCACAATCTTGGCTCACTGCAACCTCCATCTCCCAGGTTCAAGTGGTTCTTCTGTCTCATACTCCTGAGTAGCAGCGATTACAGGTGTGCACCACCACACCTGGCTAAAACTTGTATTTTTAGTAGAGTTAGGGTTTTGCCGTGTTGGCCTGGCTGGTTTTAAACTTCTGACCTAAAGTGATCTGCCTGCCTCTGCTTCCCAAAGTGCTGGGATTACAGGCGTAAGCCGCTGTGCTTGGCCAGGTATTTCTTTACAGCAATGCAAATGGCCCAGCACAAAAACTTGGTACTGAAGTGCGGGATGTCACTCTAAAGATACCTGAAAATGTGGAAGTGGATTCATAACTGGGAAACAGGCAGAGCTTGGAAGATTTTGGAGGGCTTATCAGAAGACAGGAAGATGAAGGAATGTTTGGAACTTCTTAGAGACTGATTATATGGTTGTGACTAAAATACTGATAGAAATATGGATGGTGAAGGCTGGGCTGACAAGGTCTCAGAGGGAAAGTGAGAACTTATGGGAACTGGAGAAAAGGATACCCATGTTATGTCCTAGCAAAGAACCTGGCTGCACTGTGTCCATGCTAGGGCTTTGTGGAAGTTTCAACTTATGAGCAATGACCTAAGATATCTGGTGAAGAAAATTTCTAAGCAGCAAAGTGTTCAAGAGGTGGTCTGGCTGCTGCTAACAACCTACAATCAGACAGGGGAGCAAAGGAATGACTTAGAGTTGGAACTTGTAATTACAAGGGAAGCAGAGCATAGTTTGGAAAATTTGCAGCCTGGCCCTATGGTAGAGAAGAAATTCAAGTGCGCTATGGAGCAACCACTTGCTATAGACATTAACATGACTGAAAGGGGGCCAGGTGTTAATATCCCAGAAAATGGGAAAAAGGCCTTGAAGGTTGTTCAGAGATCTTCAAGGCAGCCCCCTTACATCACAGGCTCAGAGGCCTAAGAGGAAAGAATACTTTTGGGGGCTAGGCCCAGGGCCCAGCTGCCCTGTGCAGCCTGGGGATACTGCTTCCCATATCCCACTGCTCTGGCTCCAGCTGTGGCTCAGAGGGTCCCAAATACAGTTCTAGCTGCTGCTTTGGAGAGCACAAGCTGCCATAAGCCCTTGGCATCTTCCATGTGGTGTTGTCTGCAGGCACATGGAATGCAATAGTGAAGGAGGCTTGGCAGCTTCCACCTAGATTTCAGAGGATGAATCGGAAAGCCTGGGTGCCTAAGCAGAAGTTTGCTACAGGGGCAGAGTTTACACAGAGATTACTAGGGCAGTGCTGAGGGGAAATGTGGAGTTGAGCCTCTACATAGAGTTCTCACCAGGGCACTGCCTACTGGGGCTGCAGGATGGGAGTTGCAGCCCTCCAGACCCCAGGATGGTAAAACCACAGGCAGCTTGCACCCTGAGCCTGGAAACGCTCCAGGCACCAGACTCTGACCAATGAGAGTAACCATGGGGGCTGCAAAACCACAGAAGCTGAGCTGCCCAACACCTTGGGAGTACACCACTTGACCTTCCATATCCACCCAGGGATATGGAAGTGAGATACGTAGTCAAAGGAGATTATTTTGGAACTTTAAGATTTAATGACTGCCCTGCTGGGTTTCAGATTTGTGTGGGGCCTATTGCCCCTTTCTTTTGGCCAATGTCTCCCTTTTGGAATGGGAATGTTTACCCAACGCCTGTAACAACATTATATCTTGGAAGTAAATAACTTGTTTTTGATGTTGTAGGTTCATAGGTGGAAGGAAGTTGTCTTTAGTCTCAAAGGAGACTTTGGACTTTTGACTGGATGCTGGAATGAGTTAAGTTATTGAGAGACTATTGGGAAGAGATGACTGTATTTTGCAATATCAATCATGAGATATGGGGGACCAGGGTTGGAATAATAAAATTTAGATGCTTGTCACCTCCAAATTGCATGTTGAAATATAATTCTCAATGATGGAGGTAGGGCATGGTAGCAGTTGTTAGGATCATGGGGGGCAGATCCCTCATGAATGGATTGGTCCCTCAAGGTAATGAGTGAGTTCTTGCTCTGAGTTCATGCAGGATATGATTGTTTAAAACATGGGTCCCCAACCCCTGGCCCAGAGACTGGTACCAATCTATGACCTGTTAGGAACCAGGCTGCACAGCAGGAGGTGAGCTGTGGGCTAGCAGGTGAAGCCTCATCTGTATTTACAGTCACTCCCCATCACTTGCATTACAAGTGAGCTCTGCCTCCTGTCAGATCAGCAGTCCATTAGATTTTCTCGATTGTAAACTATGCATGTGAAGGATCTAGGTTGCATGCTCCTTAAGAGAATCTAGTGCCTGATAATCTGTTACTGTCTCCCATTACCACCAGACGGACCATCTAGTTGTAGGAAAACACGCTCAGGGCACCCACTGAGTCTACATTATGATAAGTTGTATAATTAATTCATTATCTATTACAATGTAATAATAGAAATAAGGTACACAATACATGTAATGTACTTGAATCATTCCAAAACCATCCCCCGCCCTGGTTTTTGGAAAAATTGTCTTCCATGAAATTGGCCCCTGGTGCCAAAAAGGTTGGAAACCACTGGTTTAAAAGAATGTTGCGCCTCTCCCGCCTTGCTTTTTCTTTTGCCATGTGATACAATATCTTCCCCCTTCACCTTCTGCCATGATTGTAAGCTTCCTGAGACTCTCACCAGAAGCCAAGTAGATGTTTATGTCATACTTGTGTAGCCTGCAGAACCGAGAGCTGATTCAAACTTTTACCTTTATAAATTTCCCAGCCTCAGGTATTTCTTCATAGCAACACAAATAGCCTAACATAGCTTTTTAAGATAAGAGATGTTGGCTGGGCATGGTGGCTCATGCTTGTAACCCTAGCCACTTTGAGAGGCCAAGGCGGGTGAATCACGAGGTCAGAATTGCAAAACCAGCCTGGCCAAGATGGTGAAACCATGTCTCTACTAAAAATACAAAAATTAGCCAGGCGTGATGGCAGGCGCCTGTAATTCCAGCTACTTGGGAGGCTGAGGCAGGAGAATCGCTTGAACCCAGGGTGTGGAGGTTGCAGTGAGCTGAGATTGCACCACTGCACTCCAGCCTGGGCAACAGAGCGAGACTCTGTCTCAAAAATAAATATAAAAAAATAAGATGAGAAATGTTATGACATTTTTGAATGGTGACCGTAAGAGAAAGAAATACCAATGATGCAGGAGAGAGGAGACAATGGCAAGAGTGGATTCCCTGAGAAGTCCTGAGGGAGTGAGGTCCAGGGCACAAGTGAGATGCAGCGTATAGTGAGTGGGCTGGTGTTAGATTGGCTCATCCTCTTTGGCTGCAAAGAACTTAAATTATGTGGGCACAAATGTGGGTAAACTGGTGGATTTGGTTTTGTAAGAGTGTATGGACGTTCTTTGTATTCCATGTGTTGGGACTTCTGTACTTGGAGATTTGGAACACGCTAGATTAGTAGGTCACATAGAGCCTTGAGAATATGGATGCTTGTAGCCTCTGGAAGTATACAAATAGCCATGTTAGAGAAATAGAAAGTGAAAAGGTGCTACATTAATATAACCTACCATCATACAATTATTTGAAAACAGGTTCTAAGCCTGGGCATGGTGGCTAACGCCTGTAATCTCAGCACTTTGGGAGGCCGAGGTGGGCAGATCATTTGAGGCCAGGAGTTTGAGACAAACCTGCCCAACATGGCAAAACCCTGTCTCTACTAAAAATACAAAAATTAGCCGGGCTTGGTGGTGCACTCCTGTAATTCCAGCAATTCGGGAGGCTGAGGCAGGAGAATTGCTTGAACCCAGGAGGCAGAGGTTGCAGTGAGTTGAGATCACGCCATTGCACTCCAGCCTGGGCAACAAGAGTGGAACTTCGTCTCAAAAAAAAAACACAAACAAAAAAACACAACAAAACAGATTTTAGAAGAACCATCATTAAAGGGGAAATGTTTTTAAGCATATTGTTAAATGGAAAAAGTATGTTTCCCAATGTTATGTATACCAATGACATACTATTGTATGTTCCAAATTTAAAAATGCTTATGTGTATTTACATGTAGAAAAGATAGCAAAATGTTGTCTGTTCTATCAGGATAGTGGGACTCTTGGTAACTTTTCTTTTTTTCTTTGTGTTTTTCAATGTATTAACTTTATACAATAAGTGTATATTTAGAAAAATACTAATTATATAAAATAGGTTATTTTCAAAGCAAAAATACAAAAATTGAATTACTTTTTCCATGGCAGAGTTGTTCACAATGGAAGGATAAAATGGATTTACAATGACTTTATGCCTGGAAGAAAATCTACCCATAGAGACTGGCTTGGCTTATTCATGGAAAATATTTGCTGACTAAAGTAGGACCAAGCTCAGTTATCTGTCATCTCAGAGAGGAATTACAACCAAATCTGCCATAAATCAAACTCTGAATTGTAATTGGGGATTGAATTTTTTGTTTGTTTGTTGATATAAAATGTTTGGTATAGTTGTTACCTTAGCCAGCCAAGGGCATGTTTCCACTTCCTCCTCCTACTACGGATTTCAGATTTTATTTGTATTTGTTGAGACAGGCTCTTTCTCTGCTGCTCAGGCTGGAATTGCCGTGGCACGACCTTGGCTCACTGCAACCTCTGCCTCCGTGGCTCAAACGATCCTCCTCCTTCAGCCTTTCAAGTAGCTAGGACTACAGGCAATGCACCAGCATCCCAGGCTAATGAAATTTTTCTGATATTCTCTCTCCTATGTTCACTTTAACACTGATTATGACATTGCTTCTGGACTAATTAGGTCACCACAAATAAGAGACCGAATCTCTCAATTTCATCATTCTTGTTAGTAAAATGGGGCTCATACTCTGAACTGACCTCTCTAGGTTATGTCATGAAGTGAGGGTAGATGTGTCGATCGTGGTGGCGTGCTGGCTGTTAGGTGTCACTGGCCTTTGGAAACCTAATGCTTGTAAACAATGAACAGTTCTGGCCAGGGTAGGATGTAATTGATTCTACAATAGAACGCAAATAACATACAAGAGTGTGACATAGACATGAGACAGTTTGGAGCACAATACGGAAAGAGAGGCTTTTGGAGAACTGACTGGGGAAAAAGTACTTACAGTGGATAAAATGTGACTATTTGTCTGGCACAGGATAAAGACAGACAAAGAGGAATAACGGTGACCTCCAATCAAATGAATTATGTTCTCCCTTGTCCCTTCTGTGGGATCAGAAAAGGTTATAGACCTAGTATCACACATTTAAAAATTTTAAGTAAGCCGTCAAGTGATGGCATGGGGCCATGGATCCTTCAAAGATGGCACCTATAATAAGTCATAGGCCAATGGTGTGGAGACTGACTGGAGCCAGCAGTGAGGCAGCACTTTATAGATGACATCAAACAGGACAGCAGGGCAACGCCAAGGCCTGACTCAAGAGCCAGCGTGCTCCTCCAAGGAAGGGTACAAGTTCAACTTTGGTTTTTCTCATAGAGTTAACTTAGAAAACTTGGTGCAAATGTAACGTTGGACACATAGGTACTATGTAATATATTCCATCAGCTATATGCATGTACTATATAATAGATTCTGTAAGGTTAGAGAGCTGAGTAAAAGGGAAGACTTGGAGATATTGCTGTCTCGAGATAAATATTAGTGAATTAAAGGGCTCGGGAGCAGAGAGCTCTGCACTGCATGCAGTCATCAAAGTGGACTGTGGTATGTGGCTGCCAGCAGACCTCTCACACCAGCAGGTGCCAGGCACGGAGAGCACTGCTCCCTCAGACATTGACCCCATGTTAGGGAATATGCTGACGTGTTCTGTTTACTCCAGGAATGAACAGGGAGGCTAATGCCCCCACTACTCCAGGAGCAGCCCACGTACCATAAAGGTTTTATAGCTGTTCAAGATAGACTTCAGGTTCATTCTTTCCAGCTTCATTCACAGGGAAGGAGAAAGAAAAGGAGGGGATGGTAATAGTAGAGCAATGTTTAACTCAACAGATTCCAATGTCTCAGTGGTGAAGATGATCAAACCCCTTACCTCCCCACCCTGTTGGCTCCACAAACAGAAAACGTCAAGAGTGGGCAACCTGCCAGATGTTCCAGCCAGCGGCTGAATTGAAACAGACCTGCCCTGGGAAGGGAGGGAGAGAAACACAGCCAAGGAAACTTAAGAAGGAAAAAATGGCAAATTACCCCAAAGCTTTGCTGCTGACCCATCTAAGTGTTTGTTAATGTGCAAATTCGAATAGAATTGAAATGTTATTGTTATTTGTATTATTGTAATTCTGTTAGCAAAAATTTTATTATGTGTCAGACACCAGGTTAAGCATTTAAATACAATTTATCATCTGTTCCCTTCCACTCTATGAGCTAGGTTCTAGTATTATGCCCATTTTATAGAAGAGGAAACTGAGGTTGAATAATGTGCTATTTAGTGGAGGAGTCACGATTTGAAGGTAGGTATGTTAGGTGGGAACAGAACTTTATGCGTGTGGCATCAGGGAACAATGTTACATTGAAATTGTTTTACATTGCAGATCTTCAGGATGGAACGAAGCCTACTCTTTGCTACTGTGTACTTTCTAAAAATTATTTTATGTTTTCCTACAGAGTGCATAATAAGGTGGATAATGTTTCCTATTTTAAAGCAGAATCACAAATTAAATTTAGGTTTGCTGATCCCCAAGTTTCCCTGTTTCATGTGACCTTCATGTGAAGAAGTGGAAGTGGAAGGGAATCTCCATTTTCAGTGAAAATGCCGGTGTGATGTATGCGTAGGGGGGGGGTCTCATTCACAGATAGTTCAAATTTGCATGGTAAGCAGGACTTTCACATCCCTGCCCATCATTACTTATGAGAAATACTGCTTAATTTGGTGTTCACTTTTCTTTTTTCTTTTCCTGAGACAGAGTCTCGCTCTGTTGCCAGGCTGGAGTGTAGTGGCGAAATCTTGGCTCACTGCAACCTCCACCTCCCAGGTTCAAGCAATTCTCTGCCTTAGCCTCCTGAGTAGCTGAGATTACAGGCGCCCATCATCACATCCAGCAAATTTTTGTATTTTTACTAGAGACAGGGTTTCACCATCTTGGCCAGGCTGGTCTTGAACTCCTGACCTTGTGATCTACCTGCCTTGGCCTCCCAAAGTGCTGTGATTACAGGCGTGAGCCACCATGCCTGGCTGAAGTTCACTTTTCAATTTGAATTTGAAGTTCAGTTTTCTTGATGCTTCTAATAAGCCATAAAAGTCATACCTAGAAAAGAAACAATACAAAACCTCGTTTCAATTTGTAATTTGTTTTATAGTTTACAAAGCACTTCCTTAAATTTAGCAATGGCTCTGCCAGCTTTTATAATTCTGACTCTACTTTTATTCAATGAGGAAAGCCAAAACCAATTCATAAATGTTTATCACATTGTAATTATAGCAGTCACTACCATCATCAGGGACTTTAACAACCTATATGGCAACCCATGGAGTGGACAGCCTCTTTTGACCAGCAAGGAATTGAGCTTCAGAATGTTGCAGTGGCTTGCCAAGGGCATAAAGCTAATAAGCAAAAAACCCAGGACTCATCAAGCTTGATTGGTGTTCTTTCTCCTACATTACACCAGTTTTCCCCTGGGGGGCCAAAGCAAGAAGGCTGGATAATCAGCCTCTTGATAATTGAGAGTTGGCTGTAAAAGAGGGGTCCTTAAGGATGACACTGCTTTCCTTCCCAGCTTTTACATATATTGAGAGAGCAAGTGACTTACTTATATTAGTTCTTTCAACACATTCTTATTTGAATACTGAAAAAAATTTTCCCCAATTTCTCATTCTTGGGTCTTAATGACTGTTTTCCCTGCAGAAATGTTTCAGTAACAAAAAGTGAAAAAAATGTGGCAAATTAGAAAAGACAGAAGAAATGAAAAGAGAGCAAAGCAAATTCACAGAAGCAAGTGAATTAACAATAAAGAGTCTAGAGAAAGGAATTACATTTATACTTTACACAGGGCAAAAACCTGGGTTCAGAGAGATAAGAGAACTTACCAGGTGAATGAAATACAGATGAATGTTCTTTTGGTACTAGACATCCTTAATTGCCCTAAATATAGCTTCTAAACAAGAATCCAAGGTTCCAGCCATTTAAATGTGTACTTGGGAATAAAGTTTACAAATTTCAATAAACTTTCATTGTCCTTGTCTCTCTCCAGTGATACATATTTTAATGAGTTGTATACCTCACTGACCCTGAAGTCACTGCTCCTCCATTCCCTATAGCTTGAAATACTTCACCCTTTCATGTGAGATCAGTGCCATTCCAGATGCTTAAACCAGTTAAAATTTTGATAAAAGTGAATAAATAAGAATACTCCTTGATTCGTGGGTCCATATTGCCTTGTGGGTGGTTCCTGTAGCATTTGCTGTGACTTCTGGATATTAAAACCAAGTTCTTTCCCTCTTCCTCATTTCTCCAGGTCCTCTAACTGACCCATGGGTTGCCTTTTGTCAAACCCTGACTTTTCAGAAACAACACCAAAACAAAACTGAGTTTACTCTTGCTGCAATAAAGGAGAGCATGACTTTGACAGAGTCTTAGAAGTGTCTTAAAGTGGGGAGGGCAAAGTCAGGATTTGACTGCAGTCAAGGATTACACAAAGGTGTAAAGACCCAGAAAAATGTGGACCATGGGTGGCCAAGTTGGAGTTCGTCCAGTATACCAAGGAAAATAAATGGTCTTGTTACTAGAGAAATAGGTTGGGATTCCCTGGTTGGTAACACAGTATCAAATAAGTTTTTAAATTTGCAATTATTAGAGCCATCTTTCTCCAGCAAGGAAAGGGCTCCACCCCTTCCAAGAATATGCAAACAATAAATAGGGCACATTACAAATCCACTGCCAGAGCATATGTATGAAATCTATTTGGAGCTAGTCAAAGGGGCCCTAAGCACTGGCCCCAAGATTAATTGTTAATCTCTTACTGTGCCTAATTTGTAATTTAAGCTTTATTATATGTATGTATGTATGGGAAAAAACATAGTATATATAGGGTTTGGTACCATCCAACGTGTTAGTCATCCATTGGGGGTCTTGGAACATATCCCCAACAGATAAAGGAGGACTACTGTTTTGGGAAATAGTACAGTTACGTTAGTATAGCTAGTAATTTGTGGGAATGTAGGTGATTTTGCTTCTAGAGTCCCACTGGTAGTCCATGTTCACCTGACTGGGTAGTTGATCAATCTGTGGGTGGATGTTTCAGCCACCACAATTGTCAGGTTTTCTGTTCTTTTTGATGGCTCATTTGATGGAAATCACAAGACCCCTGGCCGTGTCCTCTGATAGTGGTTACACAACAGCATTTAAGACTCTGGGCATCACACCTCTAAACATTGCAATGCAGATTAGAGTTCATCCTCTTTTCAGCCAAGAGCCTCGTATAGCCAAATTAAACCAAGAGAATGGATTTTATCCCCAGTTTGAAGAGCACACAGAACCAGGAATGGGGAATTAGCCAGATGGTCTAAATTTATGCTTCTTTATTTGCTCTCTAGTCATTTTAAATAATATTAAAAATCCCTGAGAGGTCTGGAAGGTTGTAAGCATAACATTCTTCCTCTAAATAGTACTGTTTACTCTCAGAAAGTCAATATTTTATCTTAAGTGGCTCTTTTCCGTCCAATTTTATGATCCTTCTAGGCAAGGAGTCTCATGGCCATGGTGGCATTGTAGAACTCTTTTGCACTCTCTGCACCATGGCATCCAGGATTCTCTCTGGTTTTTGAGCCTTTCAGAAAAATATAAAGTGAAGGAAGCATGAGGAGAGAAGAAAATTCAAAATCCCCCCTAAGAGTTAGGGCTTTGGTTCTGAAATCATGGCTTAATTTTCTTCCTAAAATACATGACCTAACAATCATTCCTACAGGCTGAATTGATGGGCAAAGATAGATCCAAGGTAATTTCACTGTCTTCAAAACATGCATCTATTTACCAAGGTACTCAAACCCTGTTCAATTCATAGGTAGCAGTCAGAGTCTTTTATGCTGCAAATCCTATATCAGTCATTGGGAATCACTTATAAACTCTTTGGCCTAAAAAACACTATAGGACTGAAAAATTGCATTCTAACATTTTAACACTACTCATCAAGAATGATCCAGTGCCAGGCAATGAACTTTGGAATATTGAGAGAGTTGGTAGCTCTAAAGCAAAAGTCAAGTAGCGTGTCTCACTTGTATCATCAGTGAAAGTGGTTCAGCCTCCAAGGATATTGCATCTCTTTCCTAGTTCTCTTCCAAGTTCTCTTTATGTGAAAGTTCATTTACAAAAGCTCCAGCCTTTAGGTCATAGAAGTGCTATTTAGGATGATATTGAGGAAAGGCTGCTCATACCTACTAATCATAATACTGTCTGTATTGCATGAGTTCCCTGGGATATTTGGCTTTTCTGTTTGTGATAGCATGGAATCTAGAATCAGAGGTGATAATCCTAGATGCACGGGCTGACCTGTTACTGATTCATAAGAAGAGAGTTGATAACCCCCAGGAGGAATTGATCTCACTGTCATTAAAGCCAATGGCAATATCTTAGGTGATGAAAGATTGAGAATCCATAAAAAATTTGGTAATTTGAGTTTTAAAATTCAATCTGTCCTTTCTTCCTTTCTTGATGATTGGGGCTGATATTGACAGTAGAGTTTCTGAGTAAGTGAGAAGACTTTGGAAAGCTCTTCAATAATAGTCGCAGTGTGTTAGTTTTCTTGCTGCACAAGTTACCAAAAACCTAGTGACTTAAAGGCACCTGCATTTATTTATTCTTACAGTTTCCATGGATCAGCAGCCTAGGCATGGCTTGCCTTGGTCCTATACTCAGGGTTTCTTAATGCTGAATTGAAAATGCTGACCAGGTTGCATTCTTATGTAAGGGCTCTAAAAGGGAGAACCTGTTTCCAAGCCCACACCATTTGTTGGAAGAATCAATTTCCTTGTGGTTGTAAGACTGAAGGCTCCAGCTTCTTGCTAGCTATTGGCTGGAGGCCACCCTTGGCTCCTAGCAGTTGTCTGTAGGTCCTAGATGCTGCTCTCAGTTTCTTACTTCAGGGGCTTTCCTGATGTCAGTGCTTCATGAAGCCAGGAAAGGGAGTCTTCAGAGCAACTCTTCTAGCAAGACAAGTCATATATAAAAATAGCATAAGCACAGGAGCAATAGCTCATCACCTTTGGCATACTGTATTAGTTAGAAGCAAGTCACAGGTCCTGACTGTAGTCAAGGATTACACAGAGGTATAAAGACCAAGAAATGTGGATCATGGATGGCCAAACTGGAGTTTGTCCAATATACCAAGGAAAATGAATGGTTTTGTTACTAGAGCAATAGGTTGAGATTCCCTAAGTTGGTAATACGATATCAAGTAAGTTCTTAAATTTGCAATTATTAGAGCCATCTTTCTCCAGCAAGGAAAGGGCTCAACCCATCCCAAGAATAAGCAAACAATAAGTAGGACACATTGCAAATCCACTGCCAGAGCAAATAAATGAAATCCATTTGGAGCTATTCAAGGGGGCTCTAAGCATTGGGCTCTTGTCCATGTCTGACCTGAACAGTTTTGTCAGGGTCAGTCTAGTGGCAAGTGATATATGCACCAGAAATACTGTCAGAAGTTTTAGTAAAGTTTCCCCACCAAGAAGTTTAGTGGCCAGTTTGTTCTTGCTAATCTGTCTTTGCAGTGGTAGGTAATTTTATGTAAAATTTGTGCAAGATTCCATTTGAAGTTCTCCAGGATTAAGCAGCCATCTTTAAAGCCTCAGAGATTATCCTCGTGCAGTTTACATTTGGATTTCTCCTAGTACCACTTTTCTGAACCTGGAGCCAATCACTGGCATTCTATAAAAGCCTCTTTGAACTTCTCCAGTAGTGGAATCTTGGATTATTGTTAGGGCTAGGATCTAAGTGAATGCTGACTGTCTGGCATAAAAAGCTGTAGGGATTCACTCTACCCTCCCTGTTACACCCATTTGTTTGAGCTCCTACCTTTACATATCCTTAAAAAAATAAGAACATGCAAAAAATCTTCAATTTTGCTGACCAATCTGAACTGGAGTTCCTGTTGGGGTCAAGAACACTTGTTTACAAAACATCCCCAAATTATGACTATCTTCCAAAATATATATCTCTATTATCAGTGGAAATTATCCTTTCATTTCTAGTTAACTGATAAGCTGTGGCATATGCAGTAGGTTCTTCCATCTGGACAGATTTTACTTTTGGTGGGGGGTAATATTCTTACCTTCTAGTTTGCAGTGTCAGTGTTAAGATGTGCTCCATCAACAATCAAGAGTAAGTCTGGATTTCCTAAAGCATTTTCTAATAAATCCATTCATGGCATAGAGAGTTTGTGAAAAGAGATTAAACAATCATGAATTTCTCCTGTTTTGGGTAATGAATGAAAAGTATCAGGATTTTAAAGTACTACAATGATAAATGGAAATACTTTAGGGAGAAAATAGGGGTTCACACAAGGCAAGTCTTCCTGCTGAGAAGTGTTGTGTATTTCCAACAAGCAGCAAAGACTGTAGAGGATGAGGGCCCATTAAACTTAAAGGAGATCCTAAGACCAAGCTAGAAGATTCCTTCACTTGTGTAGCTGCTGTGGCTGTTGACAAGGCGGTAGGCTCCTGTTAGAATGCCAACGGCTTGTTCAGATCTCTCAGGTACAAATGGATAGAAAGAGTGGGAGGTTGTTGGAGAGCCATTAATTCACAAAAGATCTGTTCATGTTCAGTGTCCCAGGGAAAAAGTTTGGTGTTTGAGAACTTTGTCATATAGTGGAGTGGCAATTAGAAAAGTTGAGAACCCATTGCACTTAGGGTAAGGACTGGAGAATCTTTTTAATTGTCTTTGGCTCAGTAAAGTTTTGATGGACTGTAGCTGGTTAAGAATAAGGGATTTTCTTCCTTAGAATAACAACTTTTAGTCATTATGTAAAGGAGCAGATGGTAAATACCTTAGACTTTCAGGGGCATGAAGTCTCTTTCACAACAGTTTAATTCATTTGCACTTTATGGTAACCATAAACAATAAATAATTGAATCAGTATGGCTGTGTCCAACAAAATTTTATTTACAAAAGTAGGCAGGGTTGAATTTGCTTAGTGGCTATAGTTTGCCAACTCCTGTCCTAAGTAATGAAGTTACTTTGGCAACATTTTGTATTTGGAAACTTTATGCCTTTTCTGAGCTACAACAGTTAGCAGATAGATGAAGTTAGTCTTAGTGTTTATCCACTTTGGGAACACATCAAAAGATCATCTACATATTGTATAAGAAAACCACAGGGAAATGTAAGGTCCCCGTGGTCCTGATTGAGGATTTATGAAAGGTTGTGGGTGCCTCAGTGGGTCCCTGTGGCATAACAACAGTCTAAGTATATTACTGATTTTTCTTAGAGAAGGTAAACAAGTATTGACTATTTTAATCTAAAAGGACACCCAAAAATGCAAAACACAGATCTACAGTTGTATAACATATAGTCTCAGGAGGCTAACATAAAATGGTGTATTGAGTGTACTCCTACAGGGTTGCCTTGAATGTCTATTTTATTTGTGGCGCTGAGGTCCTGATCAATCCATTTCCTTGCCTATTGGTGTTTTTGGTTGGGAGAATAGGAGTGTTCCCAGGACCAGGATAAAGTGTAACGAGTCCTTTATGTATGAGGCGTTTCTAGAATCCATTTTAGCTTCTCTTTAGCCTCTCGTTCAAGCAGTATGTCTAGTGCAAACTTTTGGAGAAATAGGTGAAGATGGGTCTTGGGCTGTGGTGGTAAAAAGGTCTAGATTGGATTTTGATGGGCCTCCAACATTGTTAAGTGCTAGATCCCTAAAAATATCCGCAAGACAACTTAAAAATAAGATAAACTTGAATTTTTTCCCCTAATACAGTAAGGGAGAGTACTACCTTAGCAGAGTTTTAGTAGTGTCTCAGATGGTGGAAAGGCAAAGTTGAAATTTTTTTTTTAATGTTCTTTGAGCATATGGAATCTGGTTTAAAGTAGTTCTGGCAATATGAAGATTTGATTAGAATTTGACAAGAATCATGACATGAAAGTTTAGGACTGGTGGACACAAAAAGATGAGGGTTTTAATGTGAGGGGATTCAAAGTGTCTTGAGAAGTAATTAGCATTTGATACTATCTACTGGACAGGTGAACAATTTGATGTTCACTTAAATAATACAGTCATTGTATTATTTACCAACTTGTTTGAGTCTGATGAGACAGAACACCCCCAGACAACAAATTCCATGAAGTGGATTTATTATTCACAGACAGGCAGCAAGGGAAAACAGAAGCCTAGAATTCATCTTGAGCTGGTCCTCAGGGCTCAGAAAAGCTGCCTGGGGATGGATGGAGTCTTGACTGCATGTATTCTACTTGCACTACAGTTGTGGGACCTAGAAAAGCAGCCCATTGTGGGTTTTTTGTCCTGGGAGAATATGACTCCCTGGGCTAAAGCATTGAAGGACATCCTGTTTCTGTGAGGAACTGGAACAGAGCACGACCAGTTCCAGCCAGTCCCTCCCTATCTCAGGATGTTACATTCCTAGCACATTCTATAGCTATTCCTGAGAACTACAAGTGAGAAATGGGGGAGAACTGGGTTGGTCCGAGGCCACCCAGAGAATTGTCCTGCACTCATTTGAATGTTTATCTTCCCAGGCAAGAGTTTCTTGGAATAGTAAGGTCGTTTTGATGAAAACAGTGGATTTGTAAGGTCATGTTAATGTAATCAGTAAGCTGTGTGGGTCTAGGTGATTTTGGTCTTCACTTTTTGTGCCTGAATTCCTGGCTTGATTTCGTTTGCCATTCTTGTCTTTAAAGAACTTAGGTACTGTCAGGCTGCTGGGACTATACCCTATCTTTTACTCCATTCATTGTAGTTGGCCCTCAATGGTTTTTCATAGGACCACACCCCTACTTCCACTTGGCCCCATCCATATTCTATTTATTTGCTTTAACTTTGTTCTTCTTGGCTGTATTTTCTTGTCTCTGAACACCTGACTACAAAACTTCTGCCGAAACCCCTGCTTATAACCTTCTTTCAGATACCCTGGCATGAAATAACGGCTTTGAGTCTGGGCTCTGTATCTATCAGCTGCACTACTCTTACCTTCTGCCTCATTCTTCCTTGTTTTGCCTATGGTGGGACCTTCTGTGATTTTCTGACTCACCCCAATAGATCTGTCTGGTCTCTGACTCATGGCATTTCCACACTTGGTTAGCCTTGCTCCCAACGGAGCTTTTCAGAGAAAAGAATTTCACAGAGAGCTCTGAAAAACTTAAAACTGATGTTTTGAGCAAAATCCAAGCTCTAGGAAAAAAACAGTGTTGATTCTTAAGCTTGCTACATCCCTGGTTTTCTAAATCTGCTTACTTCTGCTTCTTTGATATTTCCCTGGGAAATTCTTTCTTCCCTTTTGTGTAAGCTAAAACTCCCTTGTGATAATCTTTAGTTGGAGATAAAAATATAGTATGCCTTCAATAGGATGCATCTTTGTAAGAACCTCAGAAGTACGAGAAATAGAAAATCCAGAAATCCTACAATCTAAGTAAGAATTTAACACACCCATATCTCTTGTGATGAATGATTATTTGGACTTGTTCCTTACACCTTACTTTATAGTTTCATCTTCCATTACATCTTCCTCATTTTTCATCTTCCTCTTACTTTCTTTTTCTCTTCTCTTTCTTCCTCTTTTTATTTCTTCTCTCTTTCCTGCTTTTTATTTTGTTTTAATTCTATTTTCTTTCCTTTAATGATTTGGGAGCTGAATATCCTATACTTATTCTAATACAGATATTTTCCAAGATAGTTAGTTACAGATTATTATTAATTTTATGTACAATGATTATTTTGATAATTATAAAATTATCATTTGCTTACCACCTTTTAATTTCTATTTTTATGTATATTTGAATAATTTCTTCATTTTTACTGAGTATATACAAACAATGTACTTGATATGTTTTTTGAGTATTTGTGTGCCTATAATCTTTTTTTAATTTGCATTCCCACTTCAATATGAATTTGGCTGGGTGTAAGATGCTATACTCAAATTTCCTTTAAAACTTCTGAAGATAATATTATTTTTACAGAATCTAGCCTCTGATAATAATAATATAATATACAATAAACTAATAAAAATATGATAAAAATTTAACTGGCTGAAATTTAAGAGATACTCTTTTCATAGACCCTTGTATCAAATAAGTAATCAAAACTGAGGTTCTAAATTAACTAATACATAATATAAAAGAGAATACTTCCTACCAAAATCTATATCATACAGATAATGCTAAATTCAGAGGAAATATTATACCCTTAAGTATCCTAATTATTAACAAAGTAAGACTGAAAACAGAAGAGGCAGTTGGCAGTTGAATTGGAGTTGGAAAAGGAGAAAAGCAAAATGCATCGAAGTCACTGTTTTCATTGCTGGTGGCAGTTTTACTCTTAATTTTAATATTTTCAATTTTGAACCATTTAGAATTTATTTTGGTTCAAGGTATCGGAGGGTATCTAAATTATTTTTCCTTCAAAATAGCTAACCTGCTTTCTCAATACAATCCATATTTTTCCCTCTGATATGAAATTCTACTTTAATCATAGAATGAATTCTCAGATGAACTTTGGTCTATTTTTGCACCAGCCATTCTGTTCTAATGATTTGGGTATAGACGTTGGCATAGTTCCTGGATATTTTGATTACTATAGCTTTGTAATATATTTTGATATCTGGTAGAACAGGCTCCCTATCACTTTTTAAAATATTTTATTGGCTCTTTGTCACATCTTTTAATTTTTAAATGAATTTAAAATAACTTTTTCAAGTTCTTGAAAAGAACTAATTGAGAATTTGAGTGGAATTGATTGCACAGATTAAATCAAGGGAGAATTAACATCCATTATATTGTTCTGTCCCAAGAGCAAGACATTTATTCCCATTTAAAAATTAAATTTCCAGTTTCTACTCCAATGTGTAAAGAGCTTAGAAGTCATCACTCCCATCCTCACAATAAGAAAAAAGTGGAACAAATTGAAAATCAACAACACTTCTTAGATTCATCAGAGAATTAAGGTCACAGAGCAAAACAGTGCCTTAAAAACTGGAGGGAAAGAATACAGAGAATCACAGCTTAGTGGAAGCAGAAGCTGCTGGAGCCAGAAACTTAGACTATAATGATTAACTGCTGGAAGCTGAGTGTGGATTAGTTTGAGAGTTAAAAACTTAGTGGTGGGGGGATTCCTCTCACTTTTGTGAGTTTTACTTCCACAAGCCCCACAAGGTGTTCTCTCATAGTGAAGACTAGAGAAAAATCCCCTTGTGCTTCCGGCAGGAGAGAGGGAAAGTACCCATTTTTAAATAAGCTTGGAGTGTTCTGTCCATGGAGAAGTCATCAGTGAACACAGCCTATGTAGAGGGTGTGGCCTGAGAAGCCCCTTTGAACAAGAGATGTGTGTGCTGATACCTTCTAGACATTGTTTGAAACCTAATGAAGTGTTACTGTAGAATCAGGGAAGCAGACAGTGAATGAGGAAACTGAGGCCCTGGGAAGTTAGGAGAGTGCCCAAGGCCACATAGTTGTTCAGTAGCAGAATACAGTATACTCTTCCTAAACGGAGCATTGATGTACTTCCTTTTGTCAAAGCATGATAAAAATAAAAATGATTTTTAAAATACCCACTTAGTGGGCCTGACATGTGGGTGTACATTTAAAAATTTCCCAAATGCATGATATTATTGTCTGTCTAGTTTCCAAGCAAGTTAGACATTTCTTTCATTCTGAGTGGTATGACACCATCAGGATGGTTGTGGCAGCTAAAAAAACACACACGAAACACACATAGCATGGAAAAAGACTCAGTCATAACAAAGCCTGGCTTCCCTTATCAGCATGAACCCAAGAACCTGGAGAGTACCCTCAAATATACATTGATGATGATGCTATGAGTTACTGCATGACTCATAGCTCACTGACCACTACAAAACAGAAACATGAGGAGTAATTTACTGCCAGGCCAAACAGACTTAAAGAACTTTCCCACCCACTATATGAGTGATACATCAAATTATGGATAAGGCACCATCTCTTCCTTCTTCTTGGAGTGGATTAGTTCCCTCTCTTTGTGCTTCTTCCTCAGAGACACAAGGACAGATAAGCCTCTGGTGTTGCTAATAATCTCCCAGTGAGCCATTCTATTACTGTACCTGCCTACTTGGGCTCATTCTGTAAAGAAATGCAACCCATAAGAGTGCCTCAGCACACAAAAATGTATTTAATCACTCCTCAGAGCAAGATGGCTTCTTGGATCAACATTTTATTCCTTCCCTCCCTTGACCGTGACACTAAACAGACCCATAATAAACCGTTCTCATCTGTACGAGTAAGAAAATTATTCTTAAGACCAAGACACTTTGTACTCCAAAACTGTTTCTCTCTTTTGCTTGTAAGAATCAAGGAACAAGAAACCACAGTTTGGAGCAGAGAAGCTTAATGGAAATGTTCATGTTTTTTAAAAAACAAAGCATTTTATTCCCCAATACCTTTCCAGTGGGGCTGCTGTTTCACTCACATGATCTGGGTGGATGGGTCAGTGTTTAATCTCTGCTTTACCAAGGAGGGCCTGAGGAGACTGGAAGACACTGCCCAAGTTCACAAGGCCAGTCCTTCCCAGGAGCTGGGATTGCCTACTCTGAAATTCCTCCCTCCCCTGCCTGGGCTATGCCTGACACCCGCACAGACCATCTTTCAGGGCTTAACTCTCCAGTCCACATAGTGAGGCTGATACAGTCCGTCTGTTGACAAGAGGCTGTCTGGCATGTGGATTTCCTCTCATTCAGAAGATAGCACTGTAAAAATATTATCTTACATCCACAAAGTGGCCCCTGCTTTTGGAGCGATGGGTACTCTGTAAGAAAAACCCCAGGGGTGGGTATTCTCCCCTGACCCTTGTGTTCCTTCCACACTAATAGAAGGCTTTTAATGCGGTCAAAAAGGCATCTTCTATCTGGGGTTTCCAGTGCTGCTCAGGGATCATCTTATAAGAAATGAAGTATGGTGGGCAACTGCAGGGGTCCCTGGTACTGCCTGACACAAGGGCTACCCTGGCTTGTTTGCACATCTAAGATTACCTGAATAATCCTGCAAATGAGAAGCAGTTGGATCAGTGTTTTCCTGGAGAGAAAAGTAGACACTGAACACTGAAAGGAAAACTGCTGCTTTGGTGAGGTGAGCTCTGGAGCAGGTGGCCAGTATCTCTCCACTGAGACTTTTTTTGCCATTCTCATGCATCAGTTGAATTCTTACTTTGTGTTGGGTATTGGGCTAGGCTTGGATATACAGAGATAAACATTTCCTGAAATAGAACAAGAAGAACCAGAGTGCTGAGGCAAGTCTACATCTGTTGAGAGTAGATTGAACCAGGGAAAGTGAAACAAAGTCCAAGTCCAAAGGGCAGAAGGAAGACCAAGAGCAGAGTTCAGACACTTGTTGGGGTTGGAGCTGACGTGTCTGAGGTTTACCTGTCTTGACTCAGATCAGTAAATACATTTTCATGAAACATCAACTAGTATCCTCATTATGGTCAGCTTGATAGTACTCACTTCTATCTTTTTTAAACTTTTTACTATTTTTATTTTTTATTTTTAAAAATTATGGATTCAGGGGGTACATGTGTAGGTTTGTTGCATGGATATATTGCATAGTGGTGAGGTTTGGGCTCCTAGTATACCCATCTATCAAATAGTGAACATTGTACCCAATAGGTAATTTTTCAACCCTCACCTCCCTCTACCCTCTCCTCTTTTGGAATCCCCAGTGTCTATTATTTCTATCTTTTTGTCCATGTGTACTCATTGTTTAGTTCCCACTTATAAGTAAGAACATGTGCTATTTTATTTTCTGCTTCTGAATTGTTTCACTTAGAATAATGACTTCCAGCTCCTTTCATGTTGCTGCAAAAGACATGATTTCATTCTTTTTTATGGCTGCATAATATTCCATAGTATGTGTATACACACATGCACACACACACACACATATATATACACACCATATTTTCTTTATCCAATCATCCATTGATATACACTTAGGTTTCTTTTTTTGACTTTGCCATTGTGAATAATGCTGTGATAAACACGAGTGCAGGTGTCTTTTTTAAAATTTTTTAAAATTTTATTTTTTATTCTTATTTATTTTTATTTATTTTTTTATTGCATTTTAGATTTTGGGGTACATGTGAAGAACATGCAAGATTGTTGCATAGGTACACACATGGCAGTGTGATTTGCTGCCTTCCTCCCCATCACCTATATCTGGCATTTTGTAACAATTCCTTTTCCTCTGGATAGATATTCAGTAGTGGAATTTCTGGGACAAATGGTAGTTCTATTTTTCATTCTTTGAAGAATCTTTATGCTGTTTTCCATACAGGCTATACTAATTTGTATTCCCACCAGCAATGTGTAAACATCTCCTCTTCTTCACAGTCTCACCAACATCTCTTGTTTTTTGACTTCATGTCTGACTGATGTGAAGCAGTTTCTTATTGTGGTTTTAATTTGCGTTTGCTGATGATTAGTGATGTTTAGCATTTGTTCATATGTTTGTTGCCTACTTGTATGTCTTCTTTAGAAAAATGTCAGTTCATATCCTTTGCCCATTTTGGTTATTGTGTTTTTTTCTTGTTGAGTTGTTTGAGTTCCTTGTAGATTCTGAATACTAACTAGTCTTTTGTTGTATGTACAGTTTGAAAATATTTTCTCCCATTTTGTAGGCTGTCACTTTACTCTGTTGATTGTTTCTTTTGCTGTGCAGAAGCTTTTTAGTTTAATTAAATCCTATTTGTCAGCTAGAGGCGTCACACTACATGATTCCAAACTATACTACAGGGCTACAGAAATCAAAATAGCATGGTACTGGTACAAAAACAGACACATAGACCTATGGAACAGAATACAGAACCCAGAAATAAGACCGCACATCTACAACTATTTGATTTTTGACAAACCTGACAAAAATAAGCAATGGGGAAAGGCTTCCCTATTCAATAAATGGTGCTGGGATAACTGGCTAGTCATATGCAGAAGATTGAAACTGGACCTCTTCCTTATACGATATACAAAAATCAACTCAAGATGGATAAAAGACATAAATATAAAACCCAAAACTATAAGAACCCTGGAAGAAAACCTAGGCAATACCATTCAGGATATAGGCCCTGACAAAGATTTCATGACAAAGGCACCAAAAGCAATTGTAACAAAAGCAAAAATTGACAAATGGGATCTAATTAAGCTAAAGAGATCCTTTTCAGCAAAAGAAACTATCAGTACAGTAAACAAACAACCTACAGAATGGGAGAACATTTTTGCCAACTGTGCATGTGACAAAGGTCTAATATCCAGCATCTACAAATGTATTACTCTATTGTCAGATTGCTATAAAGAACTACCCGAGACTGGGTCATTTATGAAGAAAAGGGGTTTAATTGATTCACACTTTCACAAGTTGTACAGGAGACATGGCTGGAGAGGCCTCAGGAAACTTAAAATCATGGCAGAGGGTGAAGGGGAAGCAAGCATGTCTGCACGTGGTGGCAGGAGAAAGAGCGAAACATAATGTTTACACAATCAGATCTTCTGAGAACTCACTATCATGAGAACAGCAAGGAGGAAGTCTGTCCCCATGCTCCCTAATTACCTCCTACCGTGTTCCTCCCTTGATACTGGGGATTACAATTCAACATGAGATTTGGGTGAGGACACAGAGCCAAAAACCATATCAGAAGGAACTTAATTTTAAAGAAAAAACCAAACAAACCCATTAAAAAGTGGGCAAAAGACATGAACAGATACTTTTCAAAAGAAGACATACATTTAGCCAACAATTATATGAAAAAGAGTTCAATGTCACTGATCATTAGAAAAATGCAAATCAAAACAACAGTGAGATACCATCTCATACCAGTCAGAATGGCCATTATTAAAAAGTCAAAAAATAACAGATGCTGGTGAGGTTGTGGAGATTAGTTCAATCATTGTGAAAGATAATGTGGTGATTCTCCAAAGACCTAAAGACAGAAATACTATTTGACCCAGCAATCCCATTACTGGGTATATACCCCAAGGAATTTAAGTCATATTATTATAAAGACACATGGTGTGTGTGTTCATTGCAGCACTATTCACAATAGCAAAGACATAGAATCAGCCTAAATGACAGTGACAGCTTGGATAAAGAAATTGTGGAATACTACACCATGGAATACTACACAGCCATAAAAAGAGCAAGATCTTGTCGTTTGCAGCAACATGAATGGAACTGGAGCTAACATCATCCTTAACATTATCCTTAGCTAACTAATGCAGGAACATAAAACCAAATACCACATATTTTTACTTACAAGTGGGAGCTAAATGATGAGAAGACATGGACACATAGAGGGGAACAACACACACTGGGGCCTGTTAGAGGGTGGAGGGTGGGAGGAAGGAGGGGATCAAGAAAAATAATAAATGCTAGACTTAATACCTGGGTGATAAAATAATATGTACAACAAATCCCCATGACACTAGTTTACTTATGTAACAAACCTGCACATGTACCCCTGAACTTAAAATTTTTTTAAAAGTTTCATTTGTCTACTTCTGTTTTTGTTGCATTTGCTTTTGAGAGCTGAGTCATAAATTCTTTTCCTAGGCCAATATCCAGAACAATTTTCTCTAGGTTTTCTTTTAGAAGTTTTATGGTTTCAGGTATTTTTTTAAAAAATAGTTTTAAGTCTTTAATTAATCTTGAATTAATTTTTGTATATGGTGGGAGATAGGGGTCTAGTTTCATTCTTCCGCATATGGCTACCCAATTTTCCCAGTACCATTTATTGAACAGGGTGTCTTTTCCCCATTTTGGGGGGCCAACTTTGTTGAAGATCAGTTGGTTGTACACATGTGGCTTTATTTCTGGATTCTCTATTCTGTTCCATTGGGCTATGGGTCTGTTATTGTACCAGTACCATGCTGTTTTGGTTACTGTTGCCTTGTAGTATAGTTTGAAGTCAGGTAATATGATGCCCCCAGCTTTGTTCTTTCTTCTTAGGATCACTTTGGTTGTTTAGGCTCTTTTTTAGTTTCATATACATTTTAGGATTTTTTTTCTAATTCTGTGAAAAATGATGTTGGTAATTTGATAGGAATTGCATTGAATCTGTACATTGCTTTGGGCAGTATTGTCCTTTTAATGATATTGATTCTTCTAATCTATGATCATGGGATGTTTTTCTGTTAGTTTGTGTCATCTATGATTTCTTTCATTAGTGTTTTGTAGTTCTTGTAGAGATCTTTCACCTCCTTGGTTATATGTACTCCTAGGTGTGCGTGCATGTGTGTGTGTGTGTGTGTGTGTGTGTGTGTGTGCTTGTCTATTGTAAATAGGATTGAGTCCTTAATTTGTTTTTCAGCTTGAACATTATTCATGTATAGAAATTTTACATACATATCTTTGCAAATTCATTTTGAATCATGAAACTTTAAACTTATTTATCAAGCCTAGGAATCTTTAAAAAGAGTCTTTAGGGCTTTCTAGGTGTAAGATAATGTCATCAGTGAATAGAGATAATTTAACTTCCTCTTTTCCAATTTAGATGTATTTTATTTCTCTCTTGCCTGATGGCTATGGCTGAGCCTTCCAGTATTATGTTGACTAGGAGTGATGAGAGTGGATATCCTTGTCTATTTCTGGTTCTTAGAAAATGCTTTCTACTTTCCCCATTTAGTATGATCTTAGCTGTGGTTTTGCCTTATATGGCTCTTATTATTATCAGTTATGTTCTTTTGATACCTAGTTTGATGAAGGTGTTAGTCATGAAAAGATGTTGGATTATCAAATGCTTTTCTGCATCTATTGAGGTAATCATTTGGCTTTTGTTTTTAATTCTGTTTTTGTGGTGAACTGCATTTATTGATTTGCTTATGTTGAACCATCCTTGCATCCCTGGAATAAAACCCACTTGGTCATGTGGAAATAAAACCCACAGCACATCATATTCTGTTTGGTATACTGTTGGATTCAGTTTGCTAGTATTTTGTTAAGGATTTTTGCATGTGTTCATCAGGAATATTGGCCCATAATTTTCTCTTTTGTGTGTCCTTGCTTGATTTTAGTGTCAGGGTGATACTGGTTTTATAGAATGAGACAAGAAAGAATCCCTCCTCTATTTTTTGAAATAGTTTCAGTAAGATTGATGTTAGTTCATCTTTGTACATCTGGTAAGATTCAGCTGTGAATTTGTCTGATCTTGGACTTTTTTGAGGGCAGATTTTAAATTACTGATTTAATTTTATTACTTTTTAAAAATAAGTATCTCTATTTTTTTTATTGTACTTTAGGTTCTGGAGTACATGTGCAGATCATGCAGGATTGTTGCATAGGTACATACATGGCAATGTGGTTTGCTGCCTCCATCCTCCCATCACCTATATCTGGCATTTCTCCCCATGTTATCCCTCCCCAACCTCCCCACCCCCCACTGTCCCTCCCCTAGCCCCACCTAACAGACCCCAGTGTGTGATGCTCCCCTCCCTGTGTCCATGTGTTCTCATTGTTCAACATCCACCTATGAGTGAGAACATATGGCGTTTCATTTTCTGCTCTTGTGTCAGTTTGCTGAGAATGATGGTTTCCAGAAATGATGGTTTCCAGATTCATCTATGTCTCTACAAAGTACACAAGCTCATTGTTTTTTATGGCTGTGTAGTATTCCATGGTGTATATGTGGCACATTTTCCTTGTTCAGTCTATCATTGATGGGCATTTGGGTTGGTTCCAGGTCTTTGCTATTGTAAACAGTGCCACAATGAACATACATGTGCATGTGTCTTTATAATAGAATGATTTATAATCCTTTGGATATATGCCCAGAAATGGGATTGCTGGGTCAAATAGAATTTCTATTCTAGGTCCTTGAGGAATCGCCACACTGTCTTCCACAATGGTTGAACTAATTTACACTCCTACCAACAGTGTAAAAGTGTTCCTATTTCTCCATATCCTCTCCAGCATCTGTTGTCTCCAGATTTTTAATGATCGCCATTCTAACTGGTGTGAGATGGTATCTCAATGTAGTTTTGATTTGCATTTCTCTAATGACCAGTGATGATTAGCATTTTTTCATAATTTTATGACTTATTATTTGTTTGTTCAGAATTTCTATTTATTCCTGGATCAATCTTGGGAGTTGCATGTTTCCAGGAATTTATCCATTTCCTCTAGGTTTTCTGTTTGTGCACGTAGAGGTGCTCATAGTACTCTCTGATGATGATCTTTTTTATATCTGTGATTATATTGTAATACCACCTTTATCATTTCTGATTGTGTTTTTTTGATAATTTCTCTTTTCTTCCTGGTGACTCCTAGCTAGCAGTCTATCAATTTAGCTTATCCTTTCAAAGAAAAATCTTTTTTTTTTTTTGAAAGAAAGAAAAAGAGAGGAAAGAAAGTGAGAGTGAAAGAAAGAAAAAAAAAAGGATGTACGAGAGAAAGAAAGAGGAAGAAAAAGAGGGAGAGAGAACAGGATTCTTGTTCTACTGCCCAGGCTAGAATGCAGTCTAAAAATGGGTATTAAAAACCTCTATTATGCCAATAATTGTGTTTAACA
>CAUYLG010064579.1:0-52221 GCA_963573385.1 Cacajao melanocephalus
AGGAAATCTACAGATTGAATGCTATTCCTATTAAACTACCAATGACATTCATCACAGAACTGGAACAAACTATTTTAGAATTCATATGGAACCAAAAAAGAGCCCAACGTAAGAATGATACAATGGATTTTGGGGACTTAAAGAAAGGGGAGGGGGGTAAGGGAGTACGCACTGGGTACAGTGTACACTGCTCAGCTGATGGGTCCGCCAAAATCTCCAAAATCACCACTAAATAGCTTATTTATGTAACTAAAAGCCACCTGTTCTCCAAAAGCCTATTGAAATAAAAAAAATAAAAATAAAAGATCCTGAATAGCCAAGGCAATTCTAAGCAAAAAGAACAAAGCTGGAAGCATCATGTTACCTGACTTCAAACTATACTACAAAGATAAGTAACACAAACAGCATGATACTGGTACAGAAACAGACACACAGGCCAATGGAACAGAATAGAGAGCTCAGCAATAATGCTGCACACCTACAACTATCTGATCTTTAACAAAATTAACAAAACCAATGGGGAAAGGAGTTTCTATTCAATAAAGAGTGTTGGGATCACTGGCCAGCCATATGCAGAAGATTGGAACTGGACCCCTTCCTTATATCATATACAAAAAATCAACTCAAGGTGGACTGAAGACTTCAATGTAAAGCCTAAAACTATAAAAACTCTGTGAAAACAACCTACGAAATACCAGTCTGCACATAGGCCCTGACAAATATTTCATGATGAAAATCCTAAAAGCAATTGCAACAAGAAACAAACATTAAGTGGGGCCTGATTAAACTAAAGAGCTTCTGCAAAGCAAAAGAAACTATCAACAGAGTAGACATACAACCAACAGAATGGGAGAAAATACTTGCCAACTATGCATCCATCAAAGGTCTAATATCCAGAAATCTACAAGGTACTTAAATAAATTTACAAGCAAAAAAGAAACAACCCATTAACAAGTGGGCAAAGGACATGAACAGTTTTCAAAAGAAGACATTTACGTGGCCAAGAAGCGTATGAAAAATGTTCAACATCACTAATCAGTAGAAACATGTAAATCAACACCACAATGAGATACTATCTCACACCAGTCAGAATGGTTATTATTAAAAAGTCAAACAATCACAGATGCTGGTGAGGTTGTGGAATAAAAGGAAGCATTTATACACTCCTGGTGGGAAGGTAATTTAGTTCAGCCATTGTGGAAAGCAGTTTGGCAATTTCTCAAAGGACTTAAAAAAGAATTACTATTCAAGCCAGCAATCCCATTATTGGGTATATACCCTAAGGAATATAAATTGTTCTACCATAAAGACACATGCATGCATATGCTCATTGCAGCACTATTTATAATAGCAAAGACATGGAATCAACCTAAATGCCCATCAGTGGTAGACTGAAATGAAAAAATGTGGTACATATACACAATAGAATACTATGCAGCCATAAAAATAATAAGATAAGTCTTTTGCAGCAACACTGATTGAGCTGAAGGCCATTATCCTAAGCAAACTACCACAGGAACAGAAAGCCAAATACAACATGTTCCCACTTATGATTGGGAGCTAAGCTTTGAGTACATATGAACACAAAGAAAGGAACAACAGCCACCACAGCCTACTTGCGGGTGGAGGGTGGGAGGAGGGTGATGACTGAAAAACTACCTATCAGGTACTATATTTATTACCTAGGTGACTAAATAAGCTGTACACCAACTCCCACAATACACAGTAAGAAACATGCACATGCACTCCTGAACCTAAAATAAACATTTAAATAAATTAAGCATATAAAAACTAAATTTTAAAAATAGAAAGGGTTCCTGGAAGAGGAAATCTTTGAATTCCTCTCCAACTAGTCTTCCTTTTCAGTCAAGCCAGGCTTCTTCCTATTCAATGTGCCAATCGTGTATATTTCTGCCTTTTATTTTGGCTTAATTCAATGACTACTATTTATTGAACATTTACTATGTCCTAGACAAGGTGTTAAGGATACAAGGTTTTATCACGTCATCCCTCAAAACACTTGAAGTTATTGGGAAAACTAACTTTCCATATTCCTCATGTATTTATTCAATACATTTAAAAGACTTAAAATATATACAAAATATTGACATTTGACATAATCATTTCCTTTGTCCAAATATCCATCTTCAAGGACATGTCCTCTGTGAGTTTATTGCATTATCTCCCCAGACTCGGAACCACCCCTGCACATCTAGAGCCCTATTATACACTGTTTTATTCTCCTGTGGTGTTACCTATGTAGATTGTGCTTCTGTATGGTGTCAGTGGTCAATAATGAGGAACCTCATAAGAAAAACCTCCAAGGAGTAAGTGCTGTGTCCCTACCCAAACAATTTTGTAAAGGGTGTTAATTCTTTTACTCAGAGTCCTCTTTATGATGAGACATTCCTAGCTAGTGTTAATGTTACGAGAGTTCTGGGTCTCTTGAACAAGTCATTTTTTTGAAGCTGATAAGACACTACATAATTTACACGATTTATCCGGCTTTTTTCCTGGGAAACTAAATTATATCTTATAACCAAATTTGTGGCCAACACATAGAAAGCACTTGTGAAATGTTTGGTTCCCTTTCTCTCCTCTCTCCTCTCTTTCTCTCTCCTCTTCCTTTCTTTCTTCCTTTATTCTTTTCTACCTTCTTTCCTTTATTTACCATCTTGCTATTTTTTTACATAACCTGGTAAGGTACCTGAAGTCTCTTCTACACCAAAAAAGTCCCTTATAAATAAATAAAAATATTATTTGCACTGTTCTTTAGTTATCTAATTCTATAACACAAGGCTAGTATGGGACTAGGGTTTTACATAACTTTAAGGGTTGGATTTTCTGAGAAATGTCTGGCAGTTTTCCTATACTATGAATAGTAGAAAATGTAAGCAGAGTCCTTTGAAGGAAAACAGGAGCAAAGCTCTTATTTTGCTTCATAATAGGAGCAAATTGAAACAAAGCTGAGGTATAAATTTCAAAGAACAATCCTCAAGTCATGGAGCCTGAGGAGAAAAAGATAAATTCAGGCCTAGAAGTTCACATCTACTGGGAGAAAGTAAGAAATGGGGAAAACTGACTCTTATTAAGGTTCCTGATTTGCCAAGCTTTAATGATATTCCCTTCCTTGAACTTTACTGATTTTGATCAACTCTGAACTCTTGCTTTAGGGAAGGCCATAGGGATATATATTTTTATGTAAAAAATGTGTAGAATCAACATTTGTTCTTTGCTAAAAACCTGCAGAAGATATGGAGAACACGCTTATTGAAAAAAGATTTAGCAACCAACACTCAGTGAAGCACAGAGAACCAATGATTAGCTTCAGGCAGCTGGAATCAGGCCAGGTCTCAGTGACTTTCTCTGCAGAGTGCATTCCATCTCATCGAAACTCCCAGCCTAGCCACCCAATAAAATAAAAATAATGCTGCCCCACACACAGGTTTCTATCTTCCAGGTTTTAGACTATTTAGGCAAGTTGTTGATTCAGCCTCCAGTTCTCTTTTGCCTATAGCTTACATTAAAGCAAGTTGGCCTTCTAGGCCAACTGTTACCTGGCTTTGTAAAAGAGACAGGTAATAAGACATTGGAGGGTTCCTCAGAAGAGTCCCTCTTTGTCTTCCTTTTTTTCCCCATAGACTACTCCATTTGATAATCTCCTGTGGAGATACAATATTTTGTCATAAAGGATTGCTTCTTTGGATTCAAATGTTTCTGTCCTTCTAAGCCTCCATATGTCCGTAAAAATGAGTTTCTCTAGAGGGTTTTATCCTGAAAGTTTTCCTTCCTAAAAGTAGGAGACAATCGCCTTGTTATTAAAAAGAAGAAAGGAAAAGGGCAGGGGAGGGAAGGAAGAGGGAGAGAGGAAAAAGAGAGAAAGAGAATTTAATTCCAAGAGGACAGACTTAAGTATGGATGTATGTCCTGTCTTTTAATCCCTGGGATGATCAAAGAAACCATAAACCATGCAAGAATAGATTTAAAGTGATTCTGAGCTTATGGCGCCCTGGGGAATTCAGGGGAAAAAAAACCAAACTTTTTCTAGAGAAAAATATATTCATCCTAATTCTTTGGGAACCTACACAGATATGTTTTCGAGAGAGGGGACTATCCCACCATCAAAATAAACAGGGCCACAAAACAAGTGAATACATCCATGAAGCAGCAGAAACAACAGAAATAAATGTACTCACAAAGATTTCATAGTTGTATAAATATCACACAAATACTACAATATATCCATGTTTACTACGCCTATGTATAAAAAAATTAAAAACTTTAGAAAATATATTTAGGGAATGGGATATCCCCAAAAAAAGAGATTGGCAAATTAAACAACAACTACTTACAGATAGCTGGCTTCTGCTTAGGGTGCAGAAAACTGAAAAATGTCATCCTCACTCTTAGAAAAAAGAGAAGTGGATAATCTATGAAAACATTATTTTTTCTTGAAGCCGTCGGAGAGCTGAGTTTACACGACAACTGACTAGCCTGAAATCTACAGGAAGGAAGAAGTCTCCAAGAAAAGACAGGACACAGCAGTTGCTCATCTGGGGCAGGTGCCAGGCATACTGCAATCTAGTAAAAGGTACTTGGCTAAAATTTGTAACAACTGCTAAAGAATAATCACTGCTAAAGGATAATGTGAAAATATAGAAACATTGGGAGACATAGACATACAGAAAATTAGTACAAACTCTCAGGATCTTTTCCATGGACCATACTGCTTACTTACAAGAAAGATGCAGGCAAGGTGAGAAAGATCAGAGAAAGCCTCCTGTGTGCTGCATGCCTGGAGAAGGGAAGCAGCAGTAACTTTAGGAAAGGCAACAAGTCCCACCTGGATTCTACTCTTTCAGCTGCACTGCAGAACAAAAGGCTTCAGCTGCTGAAAGAAGTGCAAAAAACCTCATACCTCTCAGGGCACTAGTGGAAACACATCATAGCTGGGGGAATAGAAAAAAAAAATCTTAATCCCTGGGGAAGGAAGGAGATCAGAAAAACATCACTTGGTTAGAGCAAAAGAACCTGTACTACTAGGGGAGAGGCAGGATCATGGAGAAGGCCCTGCACATGAGACCCAGGGACAAAAAATTTTCCTAAGACTAAGGCTAAATAAGGACAACAGAATTCTCACCTGCTTTTCCCTCCCCAACCAGCCTAGCAAATATTAAGGAGGAAATAACAGCAGTTTAAGTGGAGGGAAAAGGTAAGAACAACCAGACTGAGCCTCTGTGGGCCTGAGGCACAAAGAGAAGACCCAGTGCTAATGGTGAATTAGACATTGTCTTAGTCCATTTATGTTGCTAAAATGGAATACCTGAGACTGGATAATTAATAATAAAGAAAAAAGGTTTATTTGGGTAAAAATTCTGATGTCTGAAAAAGTTTAAGATTGAACATCTGATGAGGGCCACAGACTGCTTCCATTCATGGCAGAAGGTGAGGGGGAGCCAGCTGTGCAGAGATTACATGGTAAGAGAAGAAGTAAGAGACAGAGGTGCCAGGTTCTTTTTAACAACCAGCTCTTGTGGAAATGAATAGAGAGAGCTCACTCACTCATTACCATGAGGACAGCATGGAGGGAAACAAGTCATTCATAAAGAATCCACTCCCATGATCTAAACATTTTCTATTAGGCCACACCTCCAACGTGAGACATCAAATTTTAACGTAAGATTTGGAGCAGTCAGGCAAATGAAATTATAACAAACATTAAGAAAATAACTCTGACAAAGCCAGTTCTTGTTTCATGCACAAAGTAATGCTAGAGGAATTTGAAGCCTGTGGTAAATAGAAAGTAAATACAGCAGTAACAAAATCCAAACCCAGCTCAATTCCAAACTAGATTGACTCAACATCTCCACCACCACTGCTAAAGGCATAGGCATGATAAAGTAAAAAACATATCTATTTCTAATAGAAAATACTATTTGTCTTAGCGTTTATAGTCCTACACAAGATGCTCATCTTCCAAAAAATATATAAAGCAAAAATTCAAACACCGGACTATCAAGAAAAAAAGTCAATAAAATCAGACTAAGATATGCCCCATATGCTTCAACTACAAGATAAGAAATTTAAAGTACCTATAATTAATAGGCTTAAGGCTTTAGTGGAAAAGGCAGGGATGCATGGACATGTAGAAAATTTTAGAGAACAGAAATAACGATGGAAATTATAAGACTGAATCAAATGAAAATGCCAAAAATTTAAAAAAGAGAAAATGTACAAAAATATCTTTGATGAACTCATAAAAAGAGTAACACAGAATAGGACTTTAGTAAACTTGAAGATAGGTCAACAAAAAGTACCCAAACTAGAAATAAGAATAGAAAAAGAAAAAAAGAAATGGAATAGGATCTAATAACTGTGGGACAATATGAAACAGCCTAATGTATACACAACTGAAATTTCAGAAAAGTAATAGGAAGAAAAAGGAGAAAATATGTGAAAGAGATATGACTTAAGAATTTTTTAAAATTAATGAAAACATCCAAATCACAATTCCAAGAAGCACAGAACACCAAGATATTTATCTATTACACCCCCCAAGAATACACCTAAACAAATCATATTTGAACTGTTAAAAGATAAAGAGAAAACTCTAGAGGGAGCTGGGGGAAAATGGGTGGGAGATATATTACATATATTGAAAAAAAGATAAGAATTACAGAAGACTACTCATCAGAAACTATGAAAGCTGTAAGACAATAGAGAATAATTTCAAACTGCTAATTTTTAAGACATCAATAGACAGTTCTCTACCAAGTGAAAATATCTTTTAAAAATAAAACTAAAATAAAGCCAAAAAATTTTTTATACAGTTAAAAACTGATAAAATTTACTACCACCAATATACTTACACTGCAAGAAATGTTAAGTTTTTTTTGGCAGAGGCAATATAATACCGGAGAATAAACTGAATCTACAGAAAGAAATGAAAAGCAATGGAAATGACATAGGATATAGAATTTATTTTAATTTTTATTACTGTACATATAACT
Organism: Cacajao melanocephalus; assembly: GCA_963573385.1. Taxonomy (NCBI): domain Eukaryota; kingdom Metazoa; phylum Chordata; class Mammalia; order Primates; family Pitheciidae; genus Cacajao; species Cacajao melanocephalus. The sequence goes on from CAUYLG010064579.1 coordinate 7,011, forward strand.
TTCTAAGGCAAAATAGTAACAATGTATTTTGTGTTTACTGCATGTAGTAACAGCATAATGTATAATAACTACAGCATAAAAGACAGATGGAAAGAAGTGGGAGAATGGTGTCATAATGTGCTTGCATTACACATGGAGTATCATACTATCATTTGAAGGCAGTCTGTGACTAATGGAAGATGTGTACTGTAAATCCTGGGGCAACTGCTGAAAAGAAAATTTTATAAGAGATATAAATAATGAGCCAATAATAAAGATAAAATGGCATAAAATCAAAAACATGTGCCATGAAATGGCACAGAGAACCTAGAAATTAATCTGCATATGTACAGCCAACTGATTTTTGACAAAAGCACCAAGAACATACATTGGGGAAAGAAAAATCTCTTCAGTAACTGGTGTTGGAAATATTGGATATCCATGTGCCAAAGAATAAAACTAGACACCCACTTCTCACCCTATTACAAAAATCAACTCAAAATGAATCGAAGAGCTCAGTAAGACCTGAAACTATAAAACTAGTAGAAGAAAACACGTAGGAAGCAGTTTGTGGCATTGGTCTAGGAAAATATTTTATGAATAAGGCCTCAAAAGCAGACACCAAAAGAAAAAGTGGACAAATGGATTATATGAATCCAAAAATCATCTGTATATCAAAAGAAGCAATCAATACAGTTAAAAGACATCCTGCATAATGGGAGAAAATATTTGCAAAGTATACATCTGACAGGGAATTAATATCTAGAATATACAAAAAACTCAAGTATCCCAACAGAAAAAAAAAGAAACCACACACTCTACTTTAAAAATGGGCAAATGATCTGAATGGACATTCCTCAGAATGATATACACAAATGGCCAGCAAATATATTTTAAAATGCTCAATGTCACTAATCATCAGGGAACTGCAAATAGAAACCACAGTGAGGTATCATCTCACCCCAGTTAGTCTGGCTATCAAGAAAGAACAGATGCAGGTGACGACGTGGAGAAAAGTGAATTCTTATACACTGTGGATGGAAATGTAAAGTAGTATAGCCACTTTGAAGAACAGTATGGAGATTCCTCAAAAAAACTGCAAATAAAACTACCATATAATTCAGATACTGAGCAATTATCCTAAGGAAAGTAAGTCAGTATCTTGAAGAGACCTCTGCACCCACATGTTTACTGCAGCACTGTTCACAATAGCCAAGATAAGGAATCAACCTAGGTGTCCAACAACAGAAGACTGAATAAAGAAAATTTGGTATACACGATGGGATACTATTCAGCCATAAAAAAATAAAATCTTTTTATTCAAAGCAACATGGATGGAACTGCAGGACATCGTGTTAAGTGAAATAAGCCAGGAAAAGAAAGCTGACCATCACATATTCTCACTCATATGTGGAAGCTAAAAAAATTTGACCTTACATAAGTAAAAAGTAGAACAGAGGATACTAGAGGTTGAAAAGGGTGGGAGTAAGAAGAATAAAGAGAGATTTGCTAAAGGATTGAAAATTACAACATGATAAGAGGAATAAGTTCTGTGTTGTACAGCACTGTAGGATGGCTACAGTTAACAATAATATATTATATAGTTTCAAAGAGCTAGGAGGAGGATGCCCAGGACTGGGTACGGTAGCTCACACTTATAATCCTAGCACTTTGGGAGGCTGAGGTGGGAGAATTACTTTAGCCCCTGAGTTCAAGAACAGCCTGGTCAACACAAGGACTAAGGCTGAATAAGGACAACAGAGAATTCCCACCTGCTTTTCCCTCCCCAACCAGCCTAGCAAATATTAAGGAAGAAATAACAACAGTTTAAGGGGAGGGGAGAGGCAGGAACAATGAGAGTGAGCCTCTCTGGGCCTTAGGCACAAGGAGAAGACCCGATGCTAATGGTGAATTAGACATTGTCTTAGTCAATTTATGTTGCTATAAAGGAATAGCTGAGACTGGATAATTAATAATAAAAAAAGGTTTATTTTCGTAACAATTCTGATGTCTGAAAAAGGTTAAACTGGACATCTGATGAGGGCCATAGGCTGCTTATCCCATCTCTACTAAAAATTAAAAATTAGCGCTGGGCATGGTGGCTCACACCTGTAATTCCAGCACTTTGGAAGACCAAGCCAGGTGGATCACCTGAGGTCAGGAGTTCGAGGCCAGCCTGGCAAACATGGTGAAACCTTGTCTCTACTAAAAACACAAAAATTATCTGGGCATGATGGATGGTGCCTTCAATCCAAGCTACTCGGAAGGCTGAGGCAGGAGAATCACTTGAACCCGGGAGGCAGAGGTTGCAGTGAGCCAAGATTGCATCACTGCACTCTGGTCTGGGCAACAGAGTAAGACTCCATCTCAAAAATAATAATTAGCTTGTCATGGTGGCACACGCCTGTAGCTCCAGCTACTCAGGAGGTTGAGGTGATTCACATTCCTAGGCACCCTGGTCCTAGTATGAACGAGACACACATTAGCCAACATTTTTTTCAGAATTATAGATGCTACATAAAACTGGGGGAGATTTTTTAAAACAGGGTACTAAATAGGCAGATGGCAGCTGATCCCAGTGTCCTAGTATTGACATTTTAACATGTCATACCTTAGCAAGGCTTTGGTATTTATTCCATTCTCTCTGAACCACTTTTGTCTTGTGCTAGCTCTGAGGTCTAGGTTTAAATCTCAAAAGCTCTAAAGCCTTTTGGGCATCTGTTCTTTTCACCATTTGACTGTCTATATCCCTAATACTGAGCCTGGTGATCCACATTCTGCCTGTTCATTCCTATCCTGTGTAGGAATCAGTTTCTGCTCTCCTGCTGCCTCCTCATTACCTGATATTCTCCCTAAGAGCCAACCTTTTCCCCTCACCTACTCAACTGTGTTGTCCTGCCTGAGCACATTCCTCCATATCTTACCAACCTTGTAAAATCCAATTATGTTGGTCCTTTTTGGCTAACATCACCATTACACCACAGTAACCCAGTCCTGACTATATGAATCTTGAACCACAAGAATATGCTAAGGAGACCAACAAAAAATTAGGGGAAGCACAACATCCCAGCAATTTAATTATGATGAGATAATAATAAATATAACATGGGGTGGACAGTAATTTTGCTGTACAGTTATTCCAGGCTGTATCTGTAACAGACAGTGAAGCATGTTTTTTAAAATAATTGTTGTGTGCTGTTGTTCAAGGGTGGGCAGTTGCATTCCCACAATATATCACGCTGCAAGTCCCTGACATACCCTCTGGCTTCTCTGGACTGGAAGGAACTCATTTATTGCTACTATTATTGATATTGTTTCTCTCTAATTTTACTCTTCTGTTTCATTAGCAGTAATTAAAGGGTCCTGGACATACAAAGCAGGCAGAAATTTAGTCACAAGGAAGTCATGATGCAGCCCCCAGGCTCTCTGACAGCACAAAAGCAGAAGTTCCAATGAGAAGACTTCAAACTTAATTTTTCTAATTCGTAAGAACATGAGAATGCTTTGTGATTGTCCAGCTTCAGACAATAGGTAGGGAAGTCAGTTAAGGACCCACCAGGACCAGGCATAATGGGGTTCTCAGCCCAGGTCAGGACACTCATCCATAGTCAAGGAAGCTTATGATATAATTAGCAGGTAAAGGAAGGGTGACAAGTTCAGCTTGGCAGCAGAGAGGATGTGGGTAGTCCTGTGTTTCAGAGAAATGAAAGAGTGAGAATAACACCCTATTAACCAGAGGAGAGAATGTGTGAAGGTGAAGGAAAGACTAAACATCCCTAAAACAAATCAGAATGTATAATCAATATTGTTCTTCACAAAAGACACCTTTTCGTCTTGACGTAGTGGAAAGAATAGTTTTCTAGGAATTAGTTAATCGGGGTTCTAATCCAGGCTTTGTGCTTCTGTAATTATACATCATGGAACAATCTACTTCTGCCCCTCTTTTGGTTGCAGTTTCTTCATTTGCAAAGTCGAGAGTTTGTACCACATGGTTTCTCAGTTCTCACTCCCTTTTCGCATGCTGCCATGCTACTATCCTGACTCAATACAGTTCTAGAACGCCCCTTTTCAGCGCCTTCAGAGCTTATTTACATGCTCAGCCATATGCACATGTGCACGTACACACACACACAGTTGAGGCAATCATTTCAGAGACACATCTTGTTTATTCATAACCCAAATCCTATCTCTAAGTCTGACCATTCACCTTATTTCCATCTTGGCTCCAAGTGGCTTTTAATTTTCCTAAAAATTGAATCAGATATGGAATCAAATAGTTTTTACTTAAATGCTTACTATACGCCAACATTCTCCCAGGAAGTTTCATTTATGTCCTTTTTGACCATTCTTATGTTAAAGACACACGAGACCAACAATACTATCCCCACTTAATAAAGGAGGAAAGCAAGGTTTAATAGCTTGCTAAATTGTACAACTGCAAGGGATAAATATATTTTATATTTTGTAACTACAAATTAAAGAATAAAGACATTTACCAATATTTATCAATATCTTAGAAATATTTTAATGCCTATTGACAATTTCATGTCTATGACATTCTCCCTGTCTATTTCAGCTCTCTCTTCAGAAGTGATTGTTCTACCCATTGGGAATATCTCCTACCATCTCATCATCTGGTACATGATTCCTTTTTTTTTTTAAGTCTCACTTTGTTGCCCAGGCTGGATTACGATGGCACCATCTCAGCTCACTACAACCTACACTTCCTGGGCTCACGTGATCCTCTCACCTCAGCCACCCAAATAGCTAGGAGCAGGTGCATGCCAGCAGGCCCTGCTATTTTGTGTGTGTGTGTGGGTGTGGGTGTGGGTATGTGTGTAGCTAGGGGAGTAGATACAGGGTTTTGCCATGTTGCCCAGCCTGATCTCCAACTACTGGCTCAAGTGATCTGCCCACCTCAGCTTCCCAAAGTTCTGGAATTACAGGTGTGACTCACCTCGCCTGGCTGGTACATAATTCTTATTTGAATGTGAGCTCCAAGTGGACAGAAATTACATCTTACAACTTATTCTGGAGTCCCTAGTACAGATCACAAAACCAAGAAAATTATAGATACCCAATAAGGAAGAAATGAATAACCATAACCCTTTCCGTAGCCTAGTTGTATTCACAGGCATATAAAGTCAAATTCCATTGTTTCTCATATGTGCTTAGCATCTTTCAATGAAAGCTATAAGAGAAAGCAGAAGTCCCAACATATTCATTGCAGAACCATGAAAGAAGGTATGAAGGGTGAAGATTCTGATCATCTCTCTCTTTCTCTCTGTTAATGGGGTGGTGAAGGACAGAGCACAATATACTGTACTTGATGCAGATTCTGTTCAGTGAAACAATGATTACAATCAATTTGACTACTAATGTGACTTATCTTGTAAATTGCTGGGTCATTAACTTCAACAACATCAACGTGCTGTCACTATCCAATTCCACCAAATTAGTGTCTGAGGTAATAGGAGAACGAATGTATTAGTGCATTATTGGTGGCTAATAGAGATGGCAAGTCTTTAATGTGCTGCAGAGAGCAGCTGAGGCACCAGGGACCAAGACAACAAGGCTAAGAGAATGTATGAAGAGATCAGGATCTATGACACGGTGGCGCATCAGGGTTGCTAAAGGGACTCATCTGCCCTCTTTTCCTTGGTGCCTGAGATGGCAGAAGAGCTGGGTACTGGGGAGATCTCAGTCTAGCAGAAAGAAGGAGCATTCTCACTTGGGACAAGAGTGCTAAAAGGCATAGTACTGGATCATCCAAGAATAATGGGCCTGTCTTTAGGTCAGATTCTTAGAGCAGGACATTTTCCTGCCAGCCCTGCAGTCACAGAATGCAGGGGAGCACATACTCATGCTGCACACACAGGTGCAGCCTTCATAACCTGAATCTAAAGTCATTGTAGCAGTACCAAGCCCTGTCCTGGAAGTTACTTAGCAAATTGCATTCACATGCAACTTGAGGATTCCTTGATACTTATTTCTGGAGAAAATAAAATATTTGCCTTCAGGTTCTTGAGGTAGCCATTTTGTCCTTCCTGCTCACCTTTTCTTGTGCAGAAGCTACTATACTCACAGCCCAATAGGGACAGCATCCAACCACATGATCCTGCCCCTTTGCCACAGTTCTTTGAACCAGAGATGAAAACTTCATTGAGGTAGGTCAAGCATATTCACTCTCTTAGGAGCGTGGAATTAAAGTGTGGAGACTGAGGCAGTCAGTATCATACACTGGAACTGACAAGGTGGAATTGGTGCCAGGATACCAGAGCCACTTTCATGCCAACATTATGGGGGAGCAGAATCAAAGAGCCTTGCAGAAGATGTCTTTACACAGAAAGGAGAAAGAAAAGTTCCAGCAGAAGTACAGAGAGAAGCTGAGTCTCAGAGATGGAGGAAGAAAGGCCTTCTGTTTTTGTTTTGAAACAGTTTCATTCTTGTCATCCAGGCTGGAGTGCAGTGGTGCAATCTCGGCTCACTGCAACCTCCGTTGCCCAGATTCAAGTGATTCTCCTGCCTCAGCCTCCTGAGTAGCTGGGATTACAGACACCCTCCACCACACCTGGCTAATTTCTGTATTTTTGGTAGAGATGGGGCTTCACCATGTTGGCCAGGCTGATCTTGAACTCATGACCTCAGGTAATCCACTTGCTTTGGCCTCCCAAAGTGCTGGGTTTACAGGTGTGAGCCACTGCACTGACCAAGAATGGCCCTTTAACAACTTTCCAGGTGGGGAGCATAATAACCATTGTATATGTGCAACTGAGTTCTATGCACTTCTCCCATATCCTTTTTCTAACTAGCTTTAGTGGGTTTCTGCTTCATGCACCCAACCAGCCCCTATAATACCTTTCTTCATGATTGTCAACAAATATGTATTGATCACCTGCTGTAAGTAACACACTAAACCCTGCTAGAGACATACAAAACTAAACAAGAAGGTGATTGCTTTTCAGGGAATTTCAACTGAATTGAAGAGCTTTTACTTATTGAGCAGAATTGTACCTTTCTTAGTTGAAAGGTACAATTTCAACTAAGAGAGATACCGGAGTTGGTGATCTGTATTGTCCTTCCTATGGCTTAGAGCCAAGGTGGAAAATGTTAAAAAGAGCACATGCAAGACATACTGTGTGGGGCTGGATTCAACAGTCCTGAAACCATCATCACCATCACCATTGCTGGCTACCTTTGACTGTGGGCCCCTTAGGAAGCTGGCCCTGGGCTTCTGTACTCTTCACAGCTTCCATGTGAGGTAGTTACTGCGAATGTATCTGTTGTAAAAGGTGGCACAAGAACCAAGCTAGCCCAGCTAGCAAGCAATAAACTAGGATTTAAACCCAACTAGGATGTCTGCAGAGTCTGTCAGCCATTTCCTCCACCTCCCTTCTCCATGTCTACCTTTCTTCGGAGGACATGCCCCTAACCCCTTTTCAGGTGACCCTTGGCCTTCGTAATCAAACCTCTAATCATTAATATGCCTTATATCAGTAATTTTTAACTCTTAAGAAAAATTTAAGGCATTATTTATCTTCCCTCCAGGGGAAATGTGTAGTGCTTCTGATATCAGCACCTGAAAGGAAGTATATTTTCTCCCAGTTACAAAAATTTAGGCATCAAGAAAAAGGCAGAAAAAAGCCAACATCTTTCATGACAGTCCTGAAATCTCACACTTCTCTGCCTGCAAATAAAGATTGCTCTAAAAGTTTGAACTCTTTAGGAATGGTTTTAGAATTTTCCTGAATTCATGTGTTTTCTTTACCTTCATTGCTATATAGGGCAGAAAACCATGTTTATTGATCATATTTAGGTTTCAGTTAGTTTATTTTGGAATGTGCTATAGTCCCTTACCTAAGGAAAAGCTGCATTCGTATGTTGAGATTGATCATTGGCAGATGTCAGTATAATCGATGCATATGTATCATGAACAATTATCTATATCCAAGACCTATTCTATACAAGGTATGTAGCATGTGGGGAAGCCAGCTGTCACAAAGTCTATCGCTTACAATCATTGAGGGAGATAGGTATAACCATTACATGTATTGTGGCTTTAGGCTTAAGGTTAATCCTGAATAGATTTTCCACAACATAACAAAGAATTACCATCACAGAGATGCCACAGGGTGACAGATATGGCTAAGCACAGATACTTGCCTCAATGGATTAGACATATAGAAATTATAACACATGTAGACACAAAGTTTTATAAAACATTTTATTGGAAAATAGATATATATTCACAGAGGGCTGCAAAAAAGTGTGCAGCGAAGTCCCAGTGCACCATTTCCCCAGCCTCCTCCAATAGTAACATTTTCCACAACTCTGGTATGCTACTAAAGCCAGAAATCTGATATTAGTATAATCCATAGAGTTTATTCAAACTTTACCAGTTATATATGCACTCATCTGTGTGTGTTGAGAGATGCATATTTATAGTTCTACAAAATATTATCACACATGTAGCTTTGCATAAGCACCACCACAATCAAGATACTCAGCTATACCATCACCATGAAGATTTCTCTTATGCTATCCCTGTATAGCCACACTCACTCTTTCCTTGTCTTTACCAATATCCCTAAATCCCTGGAAACCACTAATTTATTCTCCATCTCTATAAGTAGGTTATTGCATCAAAGTTACATAAATAGAATCAATATATCCTTCTGAGATTGGCTTGTTTTCATTTAGCATAACTTTCCTCAGGTTTGTCCAAGTTTTGTTTATCAATAGTTCATTCCTTTTTCTTGCAGAATGGTATTCCAGGAAATGGTTAGCCACTGTTTTTATTTAACTATGCACCCATTGAAGGACATATGGGTAGTTTCCAGTTTGAGATTATTACGAATGAATTTGCTATGAACATTTGTGTGCATGAAAATAAGGCTATTTCTCTGGAATAAATACCCAAGACTGAAAATTCTGGGTGTATGTTAAGCAGATTTTCAGTGTCAAAAGAAACTGCCAAACTGTTCTGAAGTAGCTGTATCTATCAGTTTACATTCCTATCAGCAAAGTATGATGATCTGGCTTCTTTGCATCTTTGCCAACATTTTCCCTTGCCATTATTTTTCATTTTAGCCCTTCTGATAGGTGTGTAGTGATATCTCATTGTAGTTTAAATTTACATTTCACTAATGGCTAATGATGCTTACTATCTTTTCATGTGTTTACTTGAAATCTGCGTGTCCTCCTTAATAAAATGTGCATGTTTTTTGCCCATTTACTGGTTGGAGTTTTAAAAATATTTAATTTTGCGACACACAGTGTTTTTGCTTTTACTTTAAGCCTTCTATTTGGAAGATAATTTTTAAAAATATTTATAAATTCCAATCTTGATTAAATTTAATCTTGACCTGGTTATTCTTTAAAAAGTGATGCACAGTAATAGGCATCAGCTGTTTTCCTTTGCATTCAATTAGTAAATACCTAATGAGTACCCTGCCTACTTTCATAAATTAATCAATCATGTACCTAAATTATATTTTAAATATCTAATTAATTGGTATGTCCCTCTACAATCTACTGCATCCTACTTCTTCAACTTCATCTTTTGCTACTCTATCCACTGACTCTTGTGTTTAATTACCTTCAACTTCCAACTTCACCTCAAACACCCCATTATCTCTCTTGACTCTGCATCTAAACAAACTGCTTTCTTGGGCTGGGGTAACTTTTGCTCCTTTCTTCATGTAAAAAACTGCTACTCAAACTTGAAGATCTAGTTCAAATACCATCACCTCTGTGAAACCTCCAAATCTCCCAGCCCTTTAATCACTCTCACTCCATTTTGCTTGACCCTAGGTTACAGCATTTACTGACCTAGTAAGCTTTTTGATGTCTCAAATGACAAAATTTTCACATTAACATATGTTTTTTTTTCCCCCGGTAAAATAGCTGACAGGGCACACTGAAAATGGGAGGCTGGTACCCTCTCCCTAGTGCATACCTTGGTCCTGAGAACTGACTGTGTGTTCCCAGGTTTGGTAGTTGAACTTTTCATGGTGATTATGTAATTAAATCATGTATTATTTAAACTGATGAAATATAAGTGTGAAAAATAAGCGTTGCTGTTTTTCTGAAAATTAATTTAATTCGTCTGGAAAGACTTGATAAAAGCAAGTCAAATTAGTTATGAGTGAAAAGCTATAAAAGAGTAGGGTTAAAAATAAAACATTCTAGAGGTATTCAGAACTCAGACTGTTTTGATGTAAATATTTTTAACTTTTCACTCCTCAAAGCAAAAACTCTAAAATTAGAAATTGGATATAATGCATTATAGATATGGTTTATGCAAAAAGACCATGTAAAACATCAGCTAATGAACCGATACACAAAAACATTGATGTTACATTAAAATTGATTAATTAATGATCATTTAAAGCTAAACATACAGTATTTGTAGCATTAGCAATTTAACAATTCTTCTCTTTAAGTTTCTCAATAAACAAAATACTGGTTCAAATTATATCAGTCGACATGGCTTCTATTATGTTTTCCATTGAAGCCTATCATTCAAAAAACCTTTTTGTTTACATGCTTTCTCACTGGATTGAGAGCTCCTTAATGTCAGGAACTTGGCATTTTGCCTGACACATCATAAGCACTCAATAAATTATTGTTGAATGAATGAAATCTGTAAAGCAATTTATAAAAATCAAAAGAAAATTGTATCTTACAATCTTCATGCAATTATTTAATCCAATTTATTCAAAGAAATTATCAGTTTCAATTATCAATAGTCAGTTCAAAGGAGTTTATTCTCTTTCTTCCTTGCACAACTCCACATGCCCAACAGAATTTGGACCTCTTTGATGCTGTTAGCTACTCTTTCTAAATGTGTGTGTGTGTGTGTGTGTGTGTGTGTATGTATAAAATATGGACCTATAAATTTAACTATATCTTACTATAAAAAAGTCAGCCTGTCAGCATAAAGATGTTCTGTTTCTTAACTATTATTATTTTTCTACATACCTTCTGTAAGATGGTCGTGATGTAGCTTAAAATAACCTGGATATCTAAAATAAAACATTTTAAAAGGCAAGCCTAAATCCAACCCTGTGAATTTCATCCAGAGTATAGTGTATTACTCATAAGCCAATTTTTAATCTAGATGGTTGCTTCAGGCAGCATCCATAATATCCATGTGCAATCCAACTAGCTATGTGAAGTGTTTTGCATCAGCTTTTTGCTAAGTGACGGAGACATCTTCAAGCTCTGAGGGATATCCTTAGCCCCACCACTGGTCAAATTAACACAGGATAGAAAAAATTGAGAGTGCTTTATCTATACCTCTGTCATCAAGTGATTTGATTGGCCAAAGATTTTTAGGATCTCATTTTGCAATTACAAAAAACAATGAAAAAAAAAATGAATGAGGCCATGTATTTTTGATTGCCTTCAGCTCAGCTCCTGTTCCTACTTTCTCACTCTAGAGAACCAGTGACACAATATACCTTGGGATGAGTGTCAGCCATCTTGTCTTTCAACTGGAAAGCTAGAAGTGACAGCATGGTATATTAAGAGGTCTCTGCTTGAATAAATTGATGTCAAGTTTCATTACATGTAGACCAAGCTAGGAGGCACAAGACAACCACTCAACAACTATGTGTTAAACAATGAAATGGTATACAGTAGTATTTCAAGTTCTTGAAATAAAGATAGGGACAGGCAAAAACTGTATTCTCTAGAAGGCTGAAGTTTGCCAAAGAAAATGCACAGTAAACACAAATCAAGATATTTATAAGATCCTTATGGTGTTAAAAGCAACGATTCTCTTGTCTTTATGGGTTGAGCATGGGTGAGATTCTTCAAAGAGATATCACCTAGAAGCACTAAGACTTTCTAGACATTTAAAGAAACATGGAGCTGAAATAGAGTAAGTAAGCCTGAGGGAAGTGGCTCATACTCATGACTTAGTTTAAGAGAGAAATAAATGATATTTAAAAAAGATTTTCAAGTAAAAACCATTTCCCAGAATGGCAAAACAGAGAGATACAAATTAATATCACTAGCATTAAAAAAACAAACAAACAAAAACTATGTAACACTTTCTAGATCCTAGAAGAGTATTTTTTTCAGATTAAGGTTTGCATCCCAACAGAGAATTGCAAGATCACTATTTATTTTTTTTTAATGAAGTAAAATAAAATAGAAAACATCAGAATATCTCACTTATAATAAAGGTAGGTATTTCTTTCAATTACGGGTGTGTGGGGCACTGGGTCAGATTATAAAAACATATTCCTATGCACTGTAGCAAAAGAAATTTAAAATATTGCTCTAGGAAGTTCTTTGCAAACTTGGCTAACAATCAAAACTATCTAAGAGCTATAAAAATATATAACTTTTCAGGTCTCCTTGTAAGAAGAGGATCCAGATATCTGTGGAGAAAGCCTCAGAAAATGCTACAAACCATGAGTCATTTACTCTAATTAGAATGAATAGCAAAAAAATTAACAGTAGTGAGAAAGCATGATACAACCTAAGCATCGCAACCCACAAGCAGCATTAAAGAGTCATGAATGTGGGGAGAAGTTCATCATAGAAGACTATTAGAGGAGATTCGATGAACACCAGCCACAGCAGCGTATGAAGATACTGAAGGCATTGCAATTTCAGGAGGAAAAGATAAAACACTTACATACAAAAAGCTTGACACTTCAAGATATTGTTAATGTCCTAAGTACCAATAAGAGGAAAAATAGGATTTCAGGACAGAGTCCACCAGGGATAAACACATGAAGGAGGTAAGACTTGCCTTGGCTGAGCCTTGAAGAATGATTCAGACAAAGGTTTCTTGGGGGAAGGGAATGTCTTCCTTGAATTGTACACCGATTGCTGAGAACATAGTAACATGGTAAGTGGTGGTGAAGTAGGAAAAGCTAGTGGAGGAAAAATGAGAAAATGAGTGAGAAAGGTAGACCTAGATGGTAAATTCAAACTTTTTATATTTATATTTGAGAGATGTAAGAGAAGTAACATGAGAAAAATAAACAAATACAATCAAGACAATTAAGTTTTTCTATTTCTTCTTTTGGACTTTGCAGCAAAATTACACAGAAATATTTTTTAAAAAGAATCCAAGCATACTTTCTAAAATACTTGGCTGGAAGAGGCCAGGAGCTCAGGTCTAACTGATAGGTTTGCAAAGGAGATTCTGTTTTAAGGCTATAAGAAAATTCACACATACAGTGTTCCAGTACTGGTTTTAATATCCTCCATTACAGCAATGGTTCTCAACCTGAAAGAATCTGGGAGCTTTTAAAACTCCCAGTGCTTAGGCTCCTCCCCAAGAAAACTAAATCAGAGTATCTGGGGATAGGTCAGGAGCATACAGGCTTTTGAAAAGTGCCTCAGGTAACTGTCACACACAGCCAGGCTTGAGAACCACTGAAAAGTAAATCCCAAAATTCGCACTGTTATTGCAGAGCAGAGTTTATGCTCTCTTTCTTGCTTTTCAACAGAAGAAATCAGACATTTATTTTTTTTTAACCTTGCCCCAGGGCATACCCACAATAGAACCATGGACAGCAATGGTTCTTTTCCTTAACTCTGTAGGCAAAACCAAAGATGAGCTTTTAAGCTGAAGCTCCTGACAGCTGCTTCTGCTCAATGCCAATTACGCTAACCTAGACATCCTCCCCTTTCCAGCTTTATGGCACACCATTGTGAGACTTTCATATTCAGAAATCTTTGATGGCCCTGAACTGTTTAAAGGCAAAGCCCAAACTCTTCATCCAGGCACTCCTGGCCCTTCACAATCTGGCTCCAAACATTTGCTCATGCTGTGGTCTCAGAATTCTGTCTATAGAGTTGCCTTACTATTTCCATAAATATCACATCCTTCTATCTCTTGTTCTTGTCTGCATCTGCAATGACAACAGTTCTATTCTTACACTCAATTCAACTATGTGTTTCTATTCAATGTCAAAATTGAGTTTAAGTCCCTGCTTGACTCTCAATAGTCCAACACTCTACAATTTCTATGAAGGTTCTTTCTACTACTCCCAGCATCAGGAAAGATATCAGATTTAATGGCACAAACAGAACTGCAGTTTTTCAGCGAAGAAATTTCATTGTATTTGGACTATTATTCAGCATTATGATTCTGTGATATGGCTGCCTGGGACCAAACCCTACTTCTTTTACTAGTTTATTTCATGACCTCTCAGTTTCTTTGCATGTAAGGTAAATAATATCACTTTATGAATAAGATTCCCTATCTTAGAGGTGAGGATTAAATTAGATAATCAAAGAAAATTCTTTAGCACTGTTCCTGGTCCCTAGTGAATCTTCAATAAATTCTAGCTGTTTTTGTTTGCCTGTGTGTTCATCTGACGAATACATCTTGTCTGCATTAGGTTCATTCTCATACTGCTATAAAGATACTACCTTATACTGAGTAATTTATAAATGAAAGAGATTTAATTGACTCACAGTTCCACATGGCTGGGGAGGCCTCAGGAAACTTACAATCATGGCAGAAGAAGAAGAGGCAGATTTTACATGGCAGCAGCCGAGAGTAAGAGTAGGGAAAACTGCCTTATAAAACCATCAGATCTTGTGAGAATTCATTCACTATCGCAAGAACAGCATGGGGAGAACTGGCCCCATGATCGAATCACTTCCCACTTTGTTCCTTCTTCCACATGTGAGGATTATGGGGATTACAATTTGAGATGAGATTTGGGTGGGGACACAGCCAAACCATACCATTGTTGCTTCAGCAAAACTGGAAGAATGCTTAAGGGCAGAACATACTTTGTAAACTTCAGCACATGGATCAAAATACTGTAAGAAAACAAGAGTTTTAAATCAGAGCATTGAACTTCAAGTTTCAGCTCAGCTATCTACTTCTTATTTGGTTTTTGCCTGTTGTTTCACTGATCTGAACCTCAATTACCTAATATCTAAAATGAAAATTATAGTAATAATCATATTTACTATATTCTGGAGTTTAAAGAAGCTAATATACCAAAATATTATTTATCTCTCAAGTATAACTTAAAGTATAGTTGTAGTTATAGTAGTCTGTATGTTTATTATTTTACAACATCTAAATTTGATATTACACATCAATACATGCATTTACTTACTGAAAATATTGTCTCTGTGTATTTGTTAATTTAGAAATCAAAAAGTGGATGTGAATTTTATATCTTAATTTCTTCATCTGTAATATAATAGTGCTAAGCAAGAAGAAAGATCTTTAAGGTCTTTCAAGTCTAAGTTCTAGATTTTTGGAAAGTACTTATGCTTTTATCTCAGTTTAAAAATGCAACTAAAGGTACATACATGTACACACACAAATATTCATCTTATAAAAATTCCCCAAGCTTTTTATGTGTATGTTATACATTAAAAAAAAAAACCAGAAAAATACTAGGTATATGCTATTGGTGGCTCTGGATGAAGGGTGATTTAAACATTTTCTAGTTATATTTCAAATGTTCTACAATGACCTTATAGTTACTTTAGATTTTTTAATGTTATTCTTAAAAAGAGTCATTGAAGCATAAAAGTCCCTCCTAAATATTAACATACATGTGTCTATGCATGTGCATACAGGAAGATCTTTTAGGACAAGCAACTGGCAGCATCCTATGACTGTGCCTCCTCACCAAATGTTTATTTTCATTCACTGTTCACTATATTTAGAAAACTGAAGGGACAGAATGAATAGAGTGGGTATACACAATAAGTCTTATATGATGTGTTGTAATGAGATTATTACAATCTCATGGTTGGAAATTTGACATCATGCAAAAAAATATAAAGCATAAGAACTGTTCCCAGAGAACCCCAGCATATTACAGTGATTGGCAGGATGTGGTACAGTCATCAAGCTCCCTCAGACATTACAACTCATAGGTCCATTGACTTTATTACTTGGTATCAAGGAGGCCAAAAGAAGTACAAGGACAAAGAATTAGGATTATATTTGAAAGTACTGAAAAAGTATGAATTGTTTTCAGAAGTAATTATTATGCTCTTCCAAATAGAACAATATCTAACAATTTTCCCCTAAATGGGAACATGTCTCCCTCTTTAAAATGCTGTAGAAAATAGGTTTTTATTTTCCATAGAAATAAACTTTACAGATATCTTAGTTGATGGTATATATCATGCACATCAAATAGTATCTATGTATTGTTCATCTGGTTTCATTTTGGAGCCTTTGAAGATTATAATTCTTTAATGTGGATGTGTGATTTGACTGTGTCAGCAACACACTTAAATGGACATACGGTAATATGGGTAAAAGATTTTTAAGCAGTGATTTGGAATAGGCTATGGGGTGCATAATATCCTAAAACATAAGTTAAATTATTTCTGGAAAAAGTAACTATAGCTTTCATCCTTTTGTAAGGAGTTTATGACCCAAAAAGGCAGGATAGCCCTGGCTTATTATATATATCTGGTATAATTTTACCTTTTTTGTGATACAGGATCTCACTCTGTCGCCTAGGCTGGAGTGCAGTGGCACAGGCTTGGCTCACTGCAGTTTTGGCTTCCCTACTCAGCCTTCAGAATAGCTGGGATCACAGGTGAGTGCCACCGTGCCCAGCCAATGTCTGAGATAATTTTTATTAGCATATTCTTTCACTCTTAAAATTGTCCCAGCCTAGATTATAAATCATAAGGTTGCTCTATTTAAGGCCCATGGGTTAAGGCTTTGTTGTTGTTTCATTTTGGTTTTTTTTTGGTGAATGACAATAACAACAAGTACGTCATGATTTAATTGGTAAAAGAGAGGGCAGCTTTGAGATAAGTTACATGAAATTCTTAGAACACAAATGACACACACAACTCTGGGTTTAAACTCTTTCATTTTATATTCTACTTAAATACGGAAAATACAACAGCTCGATATCTTAGCAATGGTGCATCCACCACCCCAGAATACGTCTGTTCATTTTTTTCTTAGTTACATTATATCTGGTTAGATTCTAGGAATGGCAAGTAAAGAAATATTTAAGTTTTTATGCATTCATTCAAGTAGCATCATGAAATACCCATTTAATAATAGCTCTGTGATAGTGAACAGGGAAAAATGTAAAATAAGGTTTCATTTCTCCTGTCACCTGTAATCTGTTTGAAGAGATATGGCACATTTGTTAAAAGACAAAACATCTAATGAATGATAGACAGGTAATTAGTGATTTAAGAGTTTGAAGGGAGAGCTCACTATAAATTAGAATGTTTAGAAGGACTGAGTGAGATGAGTTTTTGAAAGACCTCAAATGCCAACCAGTGTTCTGGGGGAAAGATTATCCTCCGCTAGACAATGGAACACCCTTGGACATTTTTAAGCAAAAACTAGAACTTGAGAAATGACTTTGAGGCATGGCTTCCTGAAAATAAGTTAATTCCTTAGTTTTCCAATGTAGAGTCACAATAATTTTCAGGCATTATAGAACCTTCCCAGCTCCATAGCACTTGTCTAATTTCTAAGTCTCTCCATTTTGATTTTCTGTAGTCAGTTTTTTTTTTTTTTTTTTTTGAGATGGAGTTTTGCTCTTGTTGCCCAGGCTGGAGTGCAATGGCACGACCTCGGCTCATGGCAACCTCCACATCCCAGGTTCAAGAGATTCTCTGGCCTCAGCCTCCTGAGTAGCTGGGATTATAGGCATGTGCCACCACATGCGGCTAATTTTGTATTTTTAGTAGAGAGGAGGTTTCTCCGTGTTGGTCAGGATGGTCTTGAACTCCTGACCTCAAGTGATCTGCCCACCTTGGCCTCCCAAAGTGCTGGGATTACAGGCATGAGCCACCACATCCAGCCTGCAATCAGTTATTTAAGAATATTTTGATCTACATCCACTTGGGTTTTTCCTGTCTTTCTAGAGAGTGCTCTTTAAGGCCAGGGACAATACCTAATTCTGTTGTGCTTTTCCACGTAACAAATCTTTCTGTATCTGTTTATCTTTCTCTCAGTCACTCCTCAACCCCCCACACACATACATACATATCCACCCACACACCAATTGATTTCAAACAGAAGCCAGTCCTGAGCCTTCAGGCAAGTGGTGGATGGCAGTGGACCAAGACCTAAGTTTCATTTTAGCGGTTTCTCATATTCAAATGAGCAGGAAAGGTTATTGAGGGGAACCACAACTGCATATGAGGGAAAAGAAAAGTTGCCTGTGTCATAATGGGGATTCTAAATAAAATCCCTTATCCTGCTAGACTTACCAGAATTCAAATTGTTTGACAGAGCTGATCACTCTTTCTCATCATTCTGACCTGTAAGTGAGAGAGTTCCAGGGCTTAGTTTTTGGTCATCTTCCTCATCTATTTTATCTGGTGAACTTATTCAGTCTTGTGGCTTAAATACTAGCTATATGCTGGTGATGCCCAAATTTATATCTCTACCTTTGACCTCATTCTGATCCCCAGATGCATGGCTATAATGTCCTTCTCCACATCCCTACTTGGAGGTCTGATAGGTAGCTCAAGCTTTACATGTTTGAAACAAGACTCTTGATTTGAAGCCTTATACCAAAGCCCTCATGCTCTTACCCTTTCC
Source organism: Cacajao melanocephalus (assembly GCA_963573385.1). Lineage (NCBI taxonomy): Eukaryota > Metazoa > Chordata > Mammalia > Primates > Pitheciidae > Cacajao > Cacajao melanocephalus. The sequence goes on from CAUYLG010064579.1 coordinate 25,531, forward strand.
TGTATGATAAATGGCATCTCCATTCTACCAGCAAGTTGCTCAGATCAAAGAAAAAAACTTAAAGTCTCCTTAATATGAGTCATCTTTAACATGTGTCTCTCTGATGCCACACACATAATTCATCAGCACCATTTGTTGGCTCACCCTTGGAAATGTACTTAGATTCCAGAACGTGTCTCCCCATTTCCATTGCTGCACCTTTAATCTGAAGCCATCCATTCTCTCCTGAGTTATTTAAATTGTCTACCAACTGGTCTCTCTACTTCCAGCCTTGCCTTCACACAGTGTCTTCTCCACAGTTCAGCAGAGTGAGGCTTCTAAACCCTAACTCAGATCGAGGTGGTCTTCCACTCAAAACCATGCAATGGTTTCCCTCTCACTCAGAGTAAACGCCCAAACACCTACCTTCCTATAAGATGCTGCTGCCCTGATCTTGTTTCCCAGCTTTCCTTATTGTACTGTCCACACACTTGGTGTTCTTAGTTGCCCCTCAAACATACCAGGTATGTCTATAATAGCACCTTCCCAATTTCTCACTATATATCCTTTTCCTACTCTTCTTTTTCAAATTTCTTAAGCTTAGCTCATGTATTATTTATTTATTTATGATCTGTCACTATAAGAATATTGGAATATAAATCCTATCAAAGCCAGGATTCTTATCTATTTTGTGTGCAGCTAAATCCCCAGTGCAACAGTTCTTCATGCTCAATAGATATTTTTTGAACAATGACGTAAATATGTAAATGATGAATAAGTGAACATTTATTCACAAGTAAACATGCAAATAAATAAACCTCCCAACATGCTCGTCGATAGAATCTCCATATTTGTCAAAGTAGATTTCTGAAAGTTGCCACACCAGAGACTTAATTCTGCTAACACATAAATAACTACACAGATTTTTGTTTCTTTTTCTTTTTCCAGAAAAGAGAACAAGAGTTGCCATGTTTCCCATCACCACTCCCTCTGTGCCCTCTTATAACTTACTATCTGTGATTTTTTCCATTTGGAAAGGTAGAATGAAAAGGGTCATTAGAGATCACCTAGTTCAAATAATCATTTCAGAAGAGAGGAAACTGAGGCGCAGGTTTATGAAATGACTTGGTCAAGCTTACAGAGCTAGTTAAAAGCAGAACTATAATTTGATTTCAGGTCTCTACATTTTTATGTCTATTTCTTTTTTTATTACCACAAGGATAAGGAATCAGTCTCTTTCTCTCTCTTTCCCCTTCTTTTTCTCTCTCTCATATGTTGTCCTTGCTACCACTGTTGGTGATCAAAATTCAATAACAACAGTCTTTAAAGAGAGAGCCAGATTTGCAAGTGCTTTTGGAGCTCAATGATGACTTTCTCTGAGTGGGAGAGGCTGGTTATAGGGTCCCCCTCATTTTCACAGAACAGAAGAGGCAGGGACTCATCTGTGGGCATTGGCAGGGCTGGTGCTTACTGACAATCCCTGAGAATGGAAATATCCTGCTTGTCCTTTTAACAGGATTTCAGCCAGAGATTTGAGGGAAAAGTACTGCAGTCTAGTGGGCTGTGAATATGAGTGGAAATGTCAGAGCTATGAATCAGTTAACACATTTTTATTTAGCATCTTCCTGTGAAAGAGGATAAAAAGACATGGCTCCTGTGCTCAAATTCCTTATCATTTCAGGGTACAGTCCAGAATAGTACAAGACCCTGTTAGATCTTGGCGGTCCTAGCACTTTCAGACATAAGAGCCATGACCTGGATGGTAAGAATGCGGGGTTGTATTCATGGAGGACACAATGCTTAATCTTGTCATGGAGTGGCTGTGATTTAAGTAGGTGAAGCGTATTGTGCTGCATTACTTGCTCCTATTCTCTCTGGACTCAAGCAGTACATTCATATTCTTCAGCTTATGGTAGCCTCCAATCCTCCCTGGAACGCAGGAAAGCCAAAGAGCATATGTCCTATTTTGCACAGAAAAACTGAGACTCCAACCTATATAATAGCCGAAGTTCTCCTATCAGATTAGAGCCAGTGTTCCCCATACTCCTTCTCAGGACACCTTTGAGAATGTCCTGCAGGAAGATTGCTTCTCAGTGTTGCTGTCTACATTCTGAAGATGCAGACATTAATCCAGTCTTAACAACTCTCAAGGAGATCAAACTTGACTTCTCCCCTAAGTTCTGTGACATAATTGTAAAAAGAAAAAAGGTTCAAGGCATCCCAAGGTGTCAGTTTCCTCTTGGCTGTTCATAACCAAAATGCTTTAACAGCCCTGAGGAGCCGTTCACCCACGGGGATCCCGCTCTTTGAGGCCTATCTGCGGAGGGTGCACAGTTGACCTGGCCCTGCTGATGAGAAAAGCACAGATGTCTACCATCTGGTCAGGGGTCCTTGTGCCTGTGCCAATTTCCTGTCACTGACAGCCAACACTTGATTGATGGAATTTGGTATTCCACCATTTTTTTTTCCTTTGTGCAATATAACCTCATGAATTCAGATGGCACTTAGCCGAACTGAGAGAATTTGAACTTGGGCAGGGTAAAGTTTACCATCAATGAAATGAGGGTCTGTTAAATAAATTACCAATGTAAACAGGATTGTAAAAGGGACAATTTAATCTACTTACAAGAATGAATTGTTTTCAAGCACTTAAGTTGCATAAATTTACATACAGTGTGCTAATTACAAATGATTGATATCCAGTCATTCAAACACATCTGGTAGGAGCCCTGTTCTCTAACAATTTGTTAGACACTAGATTGCATTACTTGAAATATTTGAAAATGGTATAAATATATCTTTTAGATACGTGCATTCACAAACATTTATATAAAAGACAGTTCTTGCTTTTCATGGAGTTATGTCATTGGAAACCACACCACAAAGATTATCAAACACAGATCGCTGGAATCAAATAAGATTTTTAGATAGGAACAATGTTATAATTGGGACTGGTATGCCTGACCCAGGAATCACACCAAGTAAATCACAGAATCAATCAGCATTATAACAACCTAACCTACAACGACCATGACTAAAGAAGACAACTAATATTTATTGAGCAGTTGCTACACCTGAGTACTTGACATACGTTATCTCAGTCACCAGGACTTGCCAGTCAGGGAGCTACTGCCTTCATTTTATGGGACACAGCCCTGAAACTCCAAGAGATTACGTAATTCGCCCTCAATCACATACTTGTAATCAGTAAAGTTAGAAATTAAACGTAGGTCTGATTCCAAATCCCATGACTCCTTTTAGAACTATATATCTATAAACCTTCCATACCGTTAGATTGTACATAGCTATGTGAAGTCTTTATAGTTTACAAAATGGGAAATAGTATGCTGCCATCTTTTATGGATGAAATGTTAGCCCTCAATGAAGATGTGCTGTTAAAACAAATCCTCCTCCTTTTATGCAAGTATGTTTTCTAAACTGTGAAACTATTCGTATATAAGATATTAAACACAGCTGCAGTATCTTCAACATATATTAACTTCTATATTTTTTTCAATTGTTGATATACATGTCTTATCTTTTCCAATAGGTATTGGCTCATTAAAAGTAGAGACTAATATCACCAATCTTTATATATACCACCCTCCTTTAATCTGCCATCTAGAATAAAGTCTTGACCAACAGGTGCTAAAATGTGTTTTTTGCCTGAATTAGTAAATGAATAAATTTTATCTTATCACAAATTATGTCATAAATTTAAAATCAATATATGGCTAATAATAAATATTAGCGTTTAATCTTAAAGGTTAATTTAAATTTTAGAAAGTTATTGCTGGTGGTAATGGGGAAATGAGGTATTAGGAAATAATATGGATGTCTAGGAAGTGTGAAAATGTTTTCTCTTGAAAAGAATTCCTATAGCTAGCAATTCAGTTATAATAAATCCCTTGACTTCAGATTTAACATTCAAAATTTTAAGAAAAACTTTATAAAAAACTGTTTTAGGACATACTTAATATAAAACTGACCACTTAATTTTTAAGTGCACAACTTAGTGGCATTAAGTACATTCTCATGATGCAGCCATCACCACCCTCATTCATCTCCAGAACTTTTTTATCATCTCAAACAGAAACTCTGTACCCATTAAGCAATAACTCCCCACTGCCCCCTCCCCCTGCCTCTGCTAACCTCTGCTACACTTTGTGTCTCCATGAGTTTGCCTATTTTGGTTACCTCATATAAATGGAATCCTACAATATTTTTTAAACTGCATCTGCATCATCTAAATATTTTAAAACCTCATTATCAACTTCAAAATTGATACACTGGAGGACAGAAATATCTCAACTCTGGTTCTTTTATTATTTATATATTTTTTTGTATTTAATAATATAAAAGGCAGACTTGCTGATAAGGAGTCAATGAAGGGAACCAGAAAGAAGTATATATTTACAGATAAAGACAATTGCCTGTATGCTAGTTGTTCAGGGTGATGTTGAATATTCATCAATGATTGCATGTGTATGATAACTGGTTTCATATTTACCTTTCTCCTCTGGTCCCTGCCTCTTGTCTTTTCTTTTTCTAATTCAGTCATCATAAAAACCATCAAGGAAACAGGCAATCATGGTGACACGGGGTGTAGTCGTAGGTAGTGTTGAATAAGAAAAACAGCAAAAGCGGATGTCAATGTGCTATGGAAGCATCAACATTTCTACTCATTCTGACTATTCTTCCTTCATACTAGTTCACCTAAAACCAAAACTAAGAGGTGCTGAGTAAACCATTAAAATCACTCCATGAACTCTGAGCAAGTGACCAGCTACAGGAACAGGAAATGGGACTCAGCCATCAGGTCTAGTCATAAAGTGCCATATTGCGTCAACTCTTCAAAGTCACAGTGTCTCCATTTTAAGCAAAGCCTTTGAGTTATCTGTTCCCCCGGTTGAGGAAATGTTCTCTTTGTTAATGTCATCCCATTACTCCTCATCACCTCTCCTTGTACTAGGTTGAGTAATTCCTTTGCCTCCTTAGAAGTTAAACACTTCAAATATTTATAGGCTGTAACTTGAAAAGTTTTGGGCTAATGGATCATGTTTCTACCTGAGGGACTCCTTCATTTTCCAAAATTACTGTAGGCACATAATCTTTAATCCTCCATTATTTCTGATTTCTCCAGGTTAAGCATCTGTGGGTGGCAGCAAATTTAACTGATATCTCCAAGCTGCCTTTTAAAGATAAAGACTTTTCTTCCCTACCTTTAACATTTGAGCTTTCAAGAGAACAAATTGGCTCTGTACTTTCTGGCATAGGAAGTCTGATGCAGCCAAAGCAAGCATTGAAACTAAAGAGATGCAGCTGTTTCTTGAACTGGCATACAGGTAACTCTTATTACAAAATATTACTAGAGCTTTACATTATCCAGTGAATGAGCAGCTGTCAATCATCAAATAAGGGAATATCTATGAAAGGAGTTTATAAAATATAAAATATTATAAAAACAAAATATATTAGTATTAATATGAATTGCATCAGGTTATTTGGATGTTTGAAGTATTATTAATTTTATACTAAAACCTAAAAAGTAATAGCATTGGGTATACATAAAATTTACTGCAGAGAATTTATCCTTTTATCTATAATATAAGGCCATCAAAATGAACATTATTATTCTAATAAGAGTAGTCCACATTTATTGAAGGTTTACTTCATGGCAGTACATAAGGCTAAGTATTGTACAAAGATTCTATCACTCCTTACAGTATTTCTCAGGACTGACTTATTTCTCTAATGTACAAGGGAGCAACTGGGGGCTTGTAAATTTCATTATCTGAAGCCATGTTACTAATGTGAACTTGAACCCAAATCAGTTCAATGACAATATCTAGGTTCTTACAGTACTCTCCTCTTTTATATTATGATGCTCTTCAGTTATTAAATGCACTTACTTTTTCCTTAACTAAATGGGTGCAGCTTCCAGGTTATGAGTTCTTCAGCAAGTTTTGTCTTTCACTGTCAGCTATGAGCTGTGTCATCTTCCTCCTGTCTCAGTGACAGTCCCCTCCCTCTACTAATCTGGTGCTGTAGGTCTCCTAAGGACTTGGAAACCAGATGAATATGTTAAAACTGTGCAGTAAATGAAAGTCAACACACACTGAGTGTGGGACTAAGGAGGCTGTCTGAGCAAGACGAGCTGTTGCATAAAGCTGTTGTTTTAAGCAGAAGCAGCTATCAAAATGCTGAAGGGGGTGTAGGAGCTGCATTAAGTGAAAAGTGCATGAGAGCCTTTCTGTGGACTTCTCAGTTTAGGCATTTTATGACTCTATGAATGCAATTCTTGTAAGCCTATCGGAATGAACTATTTGTTCACTGATTCATCAATTCCTTCATTTCACACACTTTACTAAAAACCTGCTCTAAGCCAGTAGCTGTTTTGCCAATCAAACATATAGTTAAGAGGAAAAAAAAAATGGGAACCCACTCTCAAAGAGAACATTCTCATGGGGAAGAAAGGGCTTAGACCACGAATGCACGAAAATCAAGATTGTTGCTGAAGAAAAATGCAATCTGAGAATGTAATGGAGTGTGAAGGGTTACGGAAACCTCTCTAAGGTGACACTGGAAGTGAATCTTGAATGACAAGGATGGGGAAAGATCTGAGGGAAGAGCTGTTCAGACTCTTTCTTCAAATGAAAACAAAAAGTAAAGTTTCCAAGGCAGAAACAAGATGGGCTTCTGAACAGAAAAGTCAGCGCAGTTGGAGCTTGGGGATGGAGAGGAAGAAGACAGAGACCAGATCAGCAGGTGCTGCTAGAACAGTCTTCATGCAACAGGAAGACATTGGAGGCTTTTAAGTTGTGATGAGGCATGATATGATATACATTTTTAAAAGATAAATTTGACTGCTGTAAGAATTACATTAATTTTATTTTACCATACAGCTTTCTAGGATGTATAAACAATTTTGTTAAACTAAAAACTTAGATCAGACTCATCATTTTATCAGCTTTTGTTTCATTTTGTTTTGTTTTTGAGATAGAGTCTTGCTCTCTTGCCAGGCTGGAGGGCAGTGGCTCAGTCTCGGCTCACTGCAACCTCCGCCTCCCAGGTTGAAGCCATTCACCTGCCTCAGCCTCCTGAGTAGCTGGGACTACAGGCATGAGCCACCACGCCCAGCTAGTTTTTTGTAGAGATGGGATTTCACCATGTTAGCCAGGATGGTCTCCATCTCCTGACCTTGTGATCTACCTGCCTCGGCCTCCCAAAGTGCTGGGATTACAGGCCTGAGCCACCGTGCCCGGCCTTTACTGGCTTTTAAATTAAAAATCATAAAGAATGAGTATCTCAGGGAGTTTCTTTTTCTCTTCCTTTCACAAAGTCCCTTTATGTAATCCTCCCTCCTTCTGGGATTGAAAATAGCCTCATGTCCAATGGGCCTAGACTCAAGAGTAGAATGTTAGGATTTTAGCAATCTTGCATTCTCAGTCCGCAAGGATTCAATGGTGGAGAATGACTTCAGGGATGCCTCCCCCGCAAACTCTGGCCCAATCCTCCCTCACTTACTCTTTAATGCTAGAATTACCACCTTTGGAATTTTGTTTCTTTAGCTGAAGGGTAAGATCCCTTGTTGAGATGCATGTGTCTTCAGGGGGAGCAAATTTCAGCTTAATATCATTGGTTATTATCACCTCAAATTGAGGTTTTCCTTGGGAATTGAGGGTTAGAAGAGAGAATGGGAAGAACACTGAGGAGGTCTGAATGCTACCATGACTGGTTCAAGATCAGATGTAGAGAATAGGGAGGATAAGAAATAAAAGCCTCTGAACTGAAAAGTCACTCAGGGCTGTGGTTCCTTTTATGCTTAATTCCAGCCTTTTCTTCTGGCTAAATGTTTTTCTTTTTATTCTTCACCCTGATTGAGTGAACAATAGCTCTTTTGTTTTGAGAAAGAATTAAAAGAAAACTTAAAGCTTATTCCTGAAACTAAGGCAGAGGGGACAGAGGGGAATGTCCAGAGTGCTGCCTAGAACATCTCAATTAGTAGTCAATGCTCAGTGCAGCAAGGAACTATGTATCTGTGGGGTGGGGAATAGCAGGAAAAAGACCAATTCCTTCTTGAGATAGACAATTTGGCACAGCAGGAGGAGCACTGGAAGGGGAATGTGGAAACCTGTTTTGGAAAGCCAGTTCAAGCCTTTACCCTTATGGGACCTTGCTATAAGGGGAGACTATTTAAAGGAATTCACAGTAAGGAGTCAATGACTGGTGAATTAACCCTCAAGAAAATCCTCAACCAAATAAATCTCCAATAGACTATCTGGCAGTGGAGAGGAAAATCTCTACCTTCTAACCTCACAAAACTAACTCTGCCTGCGTGAATTAACCCTCAATTGTGTACATGTTTGTGTGTGCATCATTATACATGTGTAATTTATAAGTAAACCTGTATGCATGTAGATATATATGTTCATTCGTGTGTGTCCATATTTACACACACAAGAAAACTTGAATGCATATATGCATATGAATACACTCATATGTATGTGAAAATACAACTAAACCTGCATATTATGCATGTCTATAAATGAATTTGAACTTCTCTTTAGTATGGAGACTCTGGCCATGATGGAGTAACTGGTCCTATACTCTCCTGCCCATCAGAAACTATAAAACCTGTATAAATTATATAAAATCATTTGTTTGCAGGTATCAGAGAACCACCAAATAAAATGGTGTATTATTTAAGAGAAACAGGCATAGGAGATGATAGCCATTTTCACTCAGAATTTCTCCCAATGACCCTTTTGGGGGCTGATGCATGAAAGAGGAACCCAATAAATGAGTAAGTGATCTTAATGGCCAAAGAAACTAAAATTAGAGCTTGGACCTGCTAAGGTAAGCTTGGGCTTTTGAAGGCATGTTGCCAGAGATATAGCATCTCACAAGTCTGTGTGGAAAAATGCATCAGACCCTAGACCAACTCCTTGTCTGTGCAAGTACAGCATGAGATTATAGGAAGCCTAGAGATATCAGGGGCTGAGTGGTTGAGAGCTGACCAGAGACTCCAGAAGTCCCACAGATGGCAGCTGGTGTAGCAGTACCTTGACCAACACCCTCACCAGTTAGAGATTCTGAAATGGCCATTCTGTGAAAGGGCTGTGCCTGAGAATAATAGTAATTTTTTTAAAAAACAGAAATAGCTCTAACAAAACTTTTAGTAGGCTTGAAAAGAATCTAGGGGGCTCACTAGCAACTAACTACCTGCCAGGATAAAATTCAATTCACTTTAGAAGATAACATCACTGAAAACCTCTGCACTGCATTATAGAAAATGTCCACTATGCCATCAAAATATACTGGACATAAAATGAAACAGAAAAAGTGACTCACAATAAAGAGAGAAGTTAGCAGAATAAAATCCAAGAGACAATCCAGGTGTTGGAATTGACAAACAAGGACTTCCAAAAAAATTATGTTGAAGAAAATAGAGCAAAAAATAGATGTAATAAACAGATAATATATTTCAGTAGAAAGTAAGAATCTATTAAGAAGTCATTAAATGAACATTCTAGGCATACAAAATAAAATGTCAGTATAATTTTATGTTTTTAACAGCAGACTAGACACAAAAGAGGACAGGATTATTGAAACTCAAGAGAGGTTGTAAGAAAATACTTCAACCAAAGCATGGGAAGAAGAATAAAAAGAACAAAACAGAAGGGAATGTGTGAGATGAATTAAGCCATCGAATATATACATAATTGTATTCTTAAGAGAATAGGAAAGAAATAGTGTTTGAGGGGAAAAAGCTAGAAAAGTTTCCAATACTGATGAAAGACACTAACCCACATATTTAAGAATCTCAGTAAACTGTAAGTGGTAAAAATGCAAAAATGTTATATCCAGGCACTATAGAGTCAAACTTCTGGAAACACAACTGAAGAGAAAATTTCCATAGAGAGAAATACTGGCATGAGGGAGGAACTTTGATTTCTTTAAATAGCCTTTAGATACTGCTTTACTGAGAATCCTTGGCAAACCCTTTGACAGTCTTTAAATGCTTGTTATGATAAAATGGGAGAGCATATTATATGCCCTCTGGAAGTTACTCAATACCTGCCTCAATTTCACTTCTTTCATAGTATCTTATCTCATCATTTCAGCTCCCCTGAGAGCTGGAACAGAGCCAAGTGTCTCTTTTTTCTTAATCTCACAGTGTTTTATGCCTGTATAGATCATGCCTCTTCATTTCAATGCTCCCCTCCTTAAGGATGCAGACTCTCTCATGAACATTTCGAATAGCTCCTTCAAAGCTTGGCACAATGCTAGAACAAATTACACTCCCTAGGAAATTTTGTCGCATTGAATTAATTAAAGTGTATTAGTTCTTATAACACAAGACATCATAAAGTTTGCAAATTTTTTTACTCATATAATCTGTGCATTCTTTCAATCAGTATTTATAATGCTGCCTCTATGTGTGAAGCACTCGTATCTAAAAAACAATTACCATTGTTCCATAAATTTTCAAAGTGAACCTAAAACAGATCAGATAAATATCAAATTAAGTGTCCTGTTAAACATTATTATCCATTTACAATATCTATTACCCTTTTAAAATTTCAATACCTAAGTCTTTTATAATCAATTGCAATTGCATAAATACACAATAACTTTTTTATTAAATCTGAGTTTAAATATTTGTTGTACAGCCTTAATTTAAAATCTGACCCTCTTTTGAATGGAATGCCTTTATGAAATTTAATAAAACATGAAGGTCATAAAACATGTTAAACTATTGTACTCTCCATTTTTAATTCTGAACAGGCACAAGATTCAAAGGGAGCAGGCTGCTTTTTTGTAGCAAGACAAGGCAAACTGGAAGAGAGGATGATTTTTCTTCTTCAAAGCTCTCACCCTCAGGAAGATTCCTATCAACTAGTTTGGAAAAGAGTGAGAACAAAAAGACAGGGTGACCTCCCCAGGACCTTTAAGCCTGAAGATTTCATTACACATTCTCTTGTGCAAATGTGCCCAGAGAAATTTTAATGAATAGTGAGATCCCAGCTGCTTGTGGTTAAAAGACTATCAACAACATATGAAAGGTTTGTCAGAAACAAATAGTCCAAGTAGAGCAAAACGACCTCCTTAGAGCATAACTGACCAGTTTTTCAGACACTAGATTTTTGGGAACGGCCTCCAGAAGAAAAAAAAAATTAGTTGTAGCCTCTAAACTAGTGTCTATTCATTCCTTAATGTTATCTCTAGTTGATTGTTTATGGTACTAAAGAACTTGATAGACAGTGAATCAGTACTAATTGAAGAAACAGATATGCAGTCTGATTCTGCAACATTTTCTCAGGAATATGATTCAACCTAAAGTGCTTCTGACAACAATTTTGATATTTTGAAAAACAGTGTTTTTTTTTGTTTGTTTTTTTTTTCCTCCAACATCTTGTAACGAAGTTCACTGAATAACTTGGTTCTCAAACTTTGGTCTTGACCCAAACTAAAGTTGCTGATGCTCTACAAAATGGCTTGGAAGCAGCCCCAGAAAAAGAAACACTTACCCTCCCTGTTCCCAGCCTCCAGGCCAACTATAAAAGGGCAAGGATCATGGAGTCTTTACCAGAGGGAATCCCACTCTAGCATGTTCTCCACTTGTGCCACGCAAACTGTGGTGGGGCAGAGAGGAACACAACACTTTCTCTTATTAGACAACCACTAGTAGCCCACAGTTGGCTGTTAATGGCATCTTTTGCTTTTGGCATCTCATCTTGGAGACAGAGAACAGAAAGGGAAAGAAAGACAGGGTAGTATTGTATTCTTAAATTGTTCATTTATAATGTGACAGACATTGTTCTGTGAAATATAAAGATGAGTAAAACGCTGCTGTCACTCACTTGAAGGAGTTACTTACTATCTGGCAGAGAACTGTGCTGGATAACTTCCACTCACTGCTCCTGACTCACCATGCGCTCTCTTCAGTGCCCCAGAATGACAGTACAAACTATATCAAGAGGTTCTTTTGCCCTCAGTTTCCTGATGGGTTCAGTTAAAGAGAAACCTTGCAAAGAGAGAGGAGACAGAGAATGGAAAGAAGATGGAGAAAGTTTATTCCCTGGCTCCCTTCCTGCCTGGTCACCTGGGTTATCTGCATCCCTCAAGGGAACCATGGTCACGATCAGGGATGCTCTGCAGACCTGGGGGTCCACCTCCCCTCTCTTCTTCAGGCTTAGGTGGGTAACACCAGGATATTGCACTATCTGTTGTAGTTCGCTACACCCTGCCCACACTTTGAAAATATTTTTGTCAGACTATCCTAAACTTATCCAATCTTATTTTGCCAACTGAAACTGATAACAAAAACTTTTACTTACTTGCAGTGTGACCATGGCCACATTATCTAACCTCTCTATGCTTCATCATTTCAACTTATAAAATGGAGCTAATGACGTGTATCTTGTATATGTATTTTGAAGATTAGAAAAATATACAAAGCATCTGACTCATAGTAACATCCAGTTGTCTTATTCAGGCATTGGACTTAAATTCAACTATATGGGCTTAGCCAAAATACAGGAAGATCAACATTAAGCTACAAAATATGGTGATTCTGCAGCTCATTCTCCTTCATGAGTGTCTGGTCTGAGATAGTCTCAGTTTGCATGTGACCCTTGTTCTGTGAAAATCTTCCCACATTGACCAGGATTTTGTTGTTTGAGGGTTGTTGTTTTTTTTTTCATGTTTTCATTTCGGTTTTGTTTTGTATTCTCAAGGCCCCTAAACAAAAGCCAGTCATTTCATTGGTGCTCAGCCAGGAAACAGCTCTCTGGTAGAAAAACTGGCTGAGATAGATGTACTAAAAAGTTGTAAGTTGGTTCTAACTGTGGTATTTCCTAAGAGATTTCAAGCTAATGTTGATTTCAAATCATATTTTCTGGCTTTAGAAACTACTCCTCAGATAGGATGGCCCTCCAATGTAAGTGTTCAACCACAGGGATCTATCCCTCTGCCTTTACTTTTTTACAGGTTGGACTCTATCACCAGAGTCCTCTCTCTCCTTTGTCCTTGTAGATCCAATTCCTAGCTTAGGTCTTTGCACAAAGCAGAGAGACACTCAGTTCATATGTACTCCACAGATAAGACATGAAAGAGTGGAGCCAAATTATAAAAATGCTTTAAGAGGTCATCACAATTCCTAGGGAACTATTCTTCTCTCTTTTCCCACCAGTGGAGAGCTGAAATGCATGGTGAGTCAAGGAAAGCCAGTAGTTTATTGGATGCTCACTTAAAATAAGAAAGCTTCAGTTCATTAGAGCTCATGGCTGTGAGGGGTGTGGGGAATTCACAGATGTGATGAGAGATTTTCGGTAGCTGCTCTACTACATACAAAGATCTCCTCCTCCCTGTGTTTGTGGTTGGCTGACAGGCATACTGTGTCAGCCAAGTTGGTCTGATGATCCTTCAGTGTTAAGTGCCAATGGTGAAGGATAATATTCTGCTCTGAAAAATGGGTAATTGAGCCAATCAACTTGGACTCTCAGTGGCCTCAATACTTGGGGACAGAAGTCTTTCAGTAAGTTGATCCTTTAGCATCCTGATCAGTTGATGACACTTCCATCTATGTAGAACATAAACTCACTTTATCTAAAAAATTATCTCATTAGCTATTTAAATCAGTTTAAATTTCTGGCTATGAGCCATTCATCATTCATTCATTTATTCATTCATTCAACAAAGTTGAATTGAATTCTGCTATGTGTCAGGACCTGTTATAGGTACCATAGCCATGAACAGAACAAACAAGTTACCAAAAGTCCCTGCCCTTACAGAGTTTATGTTCTATAGAAGCAGATGAGGAATGAACAACATGATTTAAACATGATGGAATATGTTAAAAGACGTTAAGTGCTAGAGTGAAAAAATAAAGTGGAAAGATAATAGGAGTGGCCTGGGCAGAGGCTTCTAGTTTTTAAACGCAGCACTGTAAAAGTTGCCAAGATGGGGTGTGTCTGGCATCTTATTTTCACAAGGATGTCAGTGTGGTGTCAGAAGTGTGAGAAAGAGAAAGTATTGTTACAGGTGCAATCAGAGAGGTGATGGGGTCAATGGTGTAGGACTTGAGGGTCTTTCTAAATAAACTTTGGATCTTATTCTGAGTAAAATAAGAAGGCACTGAAGAGTTCTGGATGAACAAGTGACATATTTGACTTATGTTTTAACAGAATCATGCTGTTGAATCTAGAATGAAGAGTCCAAGGTTAGAAGTAGGAGAAGTTTAGAGAGCCCTACCATAATCTGGGCAAAAGATGAAGAAATTTTAGTGATTTAGATGAGACGGTAGCAGTGCAGGTAGTTAGAAGTGGTCATCCAAGCAAAAATTAGCTGATGGATAGGATATGGGGTAAGAGAAAGTGAGGAGTCAAGGATCACACTGAGGTGTTTGGCTTGAACCAGTACCAGAATGATGTTACCACTCATCAAGACAGAGAGAACTGCAGAGGAGTCAGTTTTGGGGAAAAGGTCAAGAGCTCAGTTTTTGACATATCAGTACCTTCCTGGTGGATCCAGTGCTATGTGAGAAGGAATCCTTGCAAAGGCCTCAGCGAAGGGTTCCAAACCATGAATGAGTAGTTATTCAGTGAGTCAGTCCATCCGTCAAAAAATATTTGTTGAGCACTTCCTGTATTCCAGGCAGTGTTCTAGGCCCTCAGGCCTACAATAGTGACTAATACAGACAAATTATTTTTCGTTCTGGGCTTACGTTTTTGTGAAGGGATACAGAGGTAAAAGATGGATAGCAAAAGATAAGCTAGATGGTAAAAAGAACATAGACCTTTATTCTCCTTATATTAGTCAGCCATCCTCTGGTTATGAGCACTAGAAGACAGATGGATGAATATATAGATGAATAGATGAATGAGTAGATGGATAGACAGTAATGTGATAGATATACATGAGATGATTTCAGAAAGTGCTAAGTCCTATGAAGAAAATGAAATAGGATGAAAATAAATAAATTTTAAGAGGAAGAATCCACTGTGCAAGCTTCTTTAGGCAGAGTGGTCAGGAAATAATTCTCTTAGAAACTGATACATAAACTGAGATCTAAATGACAAGAAAGAACCAGCCACAGCAAGATCTGGGAGAAAATATTCTTCATATGTAAAAGGCTAAATCAAAGTCCTGAGCTAATGGTCTCCTTGGTGTGTCCAGGGTACAGAAGGCAGGCCAGTGAGGCTGGAGTGTGGTTAATATGGGATGGAGCAGTAGGAAGGTTGGAAGGAGACACAGTGAAACAGGTAGGCAAGCGTCAGATCAGGTAGGACCTGCAGGCTGCAGAAGTAGTTTAGATTGTATTACAAATTTAAAGAAAAACCACAGGAGCAATTTCAACAGGAGGGTTTCCTAAGCTGATTTGTATTTTTGCAGATCTTTCCAGTAGCTTTGTGAAGAATGGCCGTGTAATGAATCAACAGAAGAGAGGAACTGCTGGGTGGCTGTTGGAGTGGGTTGTAGCGTGGAAATAGCAGGGTTGGGATTTGGCAGTATATTCTAGAACCACTCTAGCCAATACAGTAGCTACGAGAGTGCCACATCTGACTCTATTTACATTTATATCAATTAAAATTAAATATAATTAAAAGTTCGGTTTCTTAGTCACACTAGTCACATTTCAAGTGCTCCATAGCCACTTGTGACTTGTGACTTTCGTGTTGGACAAATATAGAACATTTCTGTCATAGAAAGTCCTATTGGGCAGTGCTGCTGCAGGGGTGAAGCCACAATTATCCCTATACCAACTAGCTGGAACAGCTACAGATAAAGACAATGCAAGATTTTGTGTCAGACAGATCATCAGGAGAGCAGAAAAAGACAAAATGCTTCAGATTTTTTTTTTAATCTGAAACAGGCAAAAACTGATGTTGGTTGAATATCTTCTCCTGTTTCTGTAAGATTACTGGATTATCACACACTGGTGCTTCCTGACCGCCACAGTCCATGTTCCTTCTGTATCTAGCCTTTCATTTTGACAAATTCCCATTAAGAACATAGACCTTTATTCTTATATTAGTCAGCTATCTTTTGCTTTTGAGTGCTAGAAGTCTATTCAAACTAGCTTAAATTTTAGAAAGAAGGTATACATGTAAAGATATAACTCATAGAATCCAATGGCTACATAATGGGGCATCACAGACCTGCAGAGTTGGGAGGTAGTAAGAGTTTCTCATCTCTGCTTCATTCTTCTCTGTCACAGACGAGCTTCTCTACTCATGCATTCATCATGTAAATCAGAGCAGTACCCAAAAGTGGCCACACCTTGAGTCTATATAGGCTTCTAGGTAAGGCACTGATACTGATTAATCTACTTAATCTAGGAGTTCCTTTTTAATTCTGAGAAGAGACATGCATTTCCTCAGCTTGATCTAGTGTAGTAAGCCTGGGCTTGGGGAACTTCTGGTACTTGGGGTTACATTTGAAAAGGAAGTTCCCTAGAAGGTGGTATGAAGAGGAAACAGCAGATAAAGAAATGACTGCTGTTTTTGCCAGTGTCCTGTTCCTACTCTGTATGCATGGAACCTAGTGAAGATTATACCAAAGCTACAACAAGCCAGACAGGCACCTATTAGTTAGACATGTATTTAGCAATAAGCTTGGCATTCTGGAAAACATGAGTTCTATGCTCTAGGTGTAAACCAATTGCTAGATATTACTTAAGCAGAATCCTTACCTTAGAGGCAGGAACCCAAAGGAATAAATCAGGCAATCAGCCTTTGACCAGTGTTATTACAAGTAAAGGGAGAGGACCCAGAAAACTAGTAATTGCATGAAAGTATTGAAAGAAAAGGATATTCTTCTCTCCATGACTACTCAGGCCTTCTCTGGTTTTATCCCTAATTCCTTGCTTTGAATTCAGATGACTTCTTGTCATCCTGGATCACCTATGGCAACTTCTTGGTAGATGTTCATAACTAGAAGCTTGAAGATTGATCCTATGGCTTCTTCATCTTTTATCCAAGGCACAGTTTCTGGCATAGTAGAAGTCTCATAATGTTAAATGCATGGGTGGATGGATGGATGATTAAAACGTCAGTTGAAAAGTTTGGCATTCTTATGAATTCTGCTTAGTCCCCCTGGAGAGGCCAGATCCTCTTCTTCATCCACATAGTTATCCTTTTCTTTTCCCAGTCTTTTTCAAGAGCAGGGAATTTGTATTGGTATTGAGGACTTTGACATTTGTATTACATGGGAATAGCAAAAGACTAACGAAGGGATCATGTTCACATTAGCCTGAGGGGCTGACTAGTTTTCAGTAGTCAAGCTGAAACAAAACACCTTTCTCCAAGGGTGTAAATGCAGATTTAATTTCAAAAATCTGCCTTTTCTTAGAGGCAGAGGGAATGAAATAGTTTATAACAAAAAAGGTGAGGATTCCTGGTATTGAATTCTAACGGTAATGACCATTACACAGGTTTTTGATTTGTGCTGAATTGTTGCTGAGCATTAAGGATATCCTACCAAAGTCCAGGAAACTGCTAATTAATCCTGCAGGAGACTACAAAGACACACTTGTCATTCATCCAGCAAGTGCTATTTAAAAGTCTGTTGTAAGCATCTGAGTGCATTTGGGCTCAAGAGCTCATGGACTAGGTACAACAGGAGCTACACAGCCTGCCAGTGCACCACCAGCCCACACCAGAATGCATGTCCCAGCAAACAACTCTCAATTGGCCAATTTGAAACAGAGCACTCATTAGCCCCTTTGGCTCTTTAGCCCTGGTCATTTCCTTCCCACCATGCCCTTTTGGAGGCATCAACATTGAGCTCAAAACATGTTCAGTGCATTCTGTACAGTGCACCATGTGTACCTTCAACAACTAAGCTGGCATTTGTTAAGGTAATATGAGAATGGAGCAAATAGACAGGAAGCATGAACTTTGGGTCACTGAATCCAAAACGCTCTCTCACTCCAGCCTGTTTTCTGCACAGCAGGCTTTGGCTCTAATGACTGTTTCTCATTGAACTCCTAGAAGAGCAGCAATCTCCCATTCCTTCAGTGTCTTGCCTGTTTCTCCTTGGGGTAAAATCAGCCTCTTGTGCTTTTTTCATTCTAATGGAATGAGCCTCTAAGAGGTGGCCTCACAAGCTCTTTGGGAGTAAATGTATCTTGAAGATATGAAGACACAATGCAGCCACCAGGGAAGAAATACAGAAATGTACTGTGAAGCTTCATGTGATTAGATTCTGTTTAGTGAGCATTTACAGAGCATCTGGGCTGGTGTCAAGGTAGTGAGGGGCAAAATCTTTTGCGAGTTTACTACAACCTGCACACCAGTACTGAAGCATTACATAAGCCAGCTTAATTCATACTTCCCCTCTCTGTGAGGACACACTACAGACTGCATTTTAGACACCAGAAATGGAGAGGTTCGGCAACTGGCCCAAATCCCACAGGTAGAGAAAGCTTTAAAGCCAGGACCTTGCATCAACATCAAAGCCTAAACTCACTGCATTTTTCCACTGTGTCTTCCTGAGGCTGAAAAGGCACAGGAGAGATGTAAGTCCAATCAACAAATAATGGATGTGCACGTGCAGTTTAACTGAAATAAAGGAACAGAGCATCCCAGCAGGAGTTTAAAGAGGAAGGAAGGTGAGATAGGAGAGGCCCAAGTTTGAGGTGCAGTTCTGCTATTCTCTTGCCTCCCTACAAAGCAGGGTGGAGGTAAACCTGAGTTCTCTGTGAGCTGTCCACCACCTCATAAAGTCTCTACCCTATGAGGCCAAATTCTCCCTGCACTTAAGGCTCCACAGATTATCTGCCCATCTCTCCTCAGAAGCTTCACCAATTCTTGCATTTTTCATTTAATTCAACAAGCATTTATTAAACAATTACTATGCATATTAAATGCATGCTTCCTGCTTATAAACACAACCATTCAATGTCAAACATTTTATTTGCATGTGTGAAATATATGTCTGATTATTCATTAAGCAGTATCTTAACAAAACAGAAACGTGGCCAAAATAAATTACAGTACCTCCGTAAAAGTGGTTATTCTGCAGCTATTTTAAAAGCTGCAAACAGAATTTCCAAGACATATTGTTAAATGAAAAAACAAGATACAGCACATTTACTATTGTGTGTGTGTGTATATATATAATACAGGAGACCAGTAACATTGATTGCCTCCAGGAGGGAACTGGATAGCTGAGGAACAACAACGGGAGGAAGATGTTTACCATACAGAAGGGCTTTACAAGCTACCTGTGTGGGAGAAGACCACTATTTTTTCCCCTCATACATTACAGGCCAATGCATGGTCCTATTATGTATGTTTCTATGTAGCTTGTTTTATATACTGCTTACCACATGAGTTTGACAATGTTCAAGCCCATTTATTCCCTTTTCCTTGACCAAAGTCTACTGGTTTCGTGCTTGGATGTAGAGACAATGTCACGTTGCCACAGAAGTTCCTAACTCTTTAATTTTTACTCTGTGGTGTACAACAAGTAATGAATTGCACAATGCAGTTTAACAAAAAAGGAAGGACCTCACGTGAAAAAAATCAGTTCCCAGACAGGCATTGCCATACATCCTTCTGTATTTTTGACTTTGAATATGTTCTTTCCAGAGGAATTTGCTTAAAAAAAAAAGTTGCCAGGGACCCATCCTTAGCAGAAATGAGGGTAGACTTGAGGATCTTGAATTCCCTTGGATGCTGTCTTCCAGCATCAGCTATCAGCAAAAGTTTGAGAGTGTTCAAGTCAGTCTGTGGCTCTTTTTCCACCTTCTGTAGTGAACAAGATGCTCTGCCCAGTCCTTCCACCTCCTGTCTGGAGGAACCTTCTTCTGGTTCCTTCCTCTGTCCTCTCTGACACTTAATGTGGTGGCCAACTCACTCTTATGTAGATTTACGGTTCTAATACAAAAATACACTATTCCCTTCCATGTAAACAGAGGAATTGAAAATATAGCTTTCCAGACTGAAAGAAACAAAGGCTCAGGATTGGCTATCAGACTTGAGTGTTTTCAGTTGGTCACCACTTAACAGCTGGTCAGCTCTCAGGAAGAGTGCATGAAAAGTCCTGGTAGTGGGGTCAGGAGACAGGGGTTCCATAGACTGATCATGGTAGGGGTGGCATGAAGTTTACAGGAAGAAGATGCTAAGATTAGAGATTAAGGTAAATGAGGCTGGCCTTTGCAGGTTCATGTAATTCAATCAAATAGTGATTAGAACTAAACTGTGCTAAGTCATCTTAAAGATCCAAATAGTCACCAGGTCAAAAGTAACCAGGTTGAACATTTTAACAAGTCTAAAGGGGGAGAATGTGTCTATCAGAAGCATAAAAGTATGGAGTCCCAGAGTCATCTAAGCCATGACCCAGGGAGATGTGTCCAGACCTGAGGACAGAACCTACCAGGTCCTGGTGGCAAAGCTATTCCTACTGCAGAGATAATAGTATCAACTTTGAACTACTATCCACCAGCACAGAGCTCATCCACCCTGTTCTCACAACATATGGATTAAGCAATCTGTTAATACAGGTTGTACCACCATGTGTCTGCCTACAGGGAAAGAATGTGTTGGTTCTTCTGTTATATGTCTCATTATAAATTACTAAGCTGGCTCTGTGGTTTATATTCCGGGCTCTTGTAAACCTAAATAATGTGAATCTATTCTGGGGATACAGATCTACTTTTGGTCAAGAGGAAAATGAAAGTGAATGAGCATATGAGGCTGAAGAACTGACAATGTGGCTCACGCCTGTAATCCCAGCACTTTGGGAGGCCGAGGAGGGTGGATCACCTGAGGTCAGGAGTTCGAGATCAGCCTGGCCAACATGGTGAAATCTTGCTTTTTCTAAAAATACAAAAATTAGCCGGGCATTATGTCAGGCACCTGTAATCCCAGCTACTCGGGAGGCTGAGGCAGGAGAATGGCTTGAATCCGGAAGGCAAAGGTTGCAGTGAGCAGAGATCACGACACTGCACTCCAGCCTGGGTGACAGAGCAAGACTCCGTCTCAAGAAAAAAGGGAAAGAAAGAAAAGAATTGACCAGGGGCAGGGGTTATTCCAACATGGCAAAGCTACATGAAGCCTTGTGGCAGTCGGGTGGCTAAAGACTGGGAAACTGACCTCACAATGCCTTTCTCTCAAAGTCCTCATGTACTTTTGGTAAAAGCAGAAGCTCTGGACATAATCTTTTGGCTTCTGTACTGGTTTTGATATGGCATGGCTCAGCGATGAATATCTGCAGTGTGTCCAACATGCAATTGTACAGTTACAATAGTTGCATGTGAATGACCAGGTTAAAAATGCCCCATGTCAAAACAGCCAAGACAAAAAGCCATATACTTTGTAAACCCTGTTTTAAATTTTAAAAAATTAAGAGCTAATCCATGTATGTTTCAAATTTTAACACGTATTTTTAAAGTACAGTGGGAAGTATCACACTCTTGCCTTGTTTGCCCAGTTTCCAAAGAAATCCCTGTGACTAATTTACTATCCATTCTTGTAAACAGTTTGGCATATTCAATCCAATAAAATATATGTTTTTATACATTTCTTTTTTTACACAAAGTTGCCTGCTGTGTTCTGTCTTGCATATCGTGATGATCTTTTGTTAGTATATCTTAGGTGATTTTTCCGTATCAATACAAACATTTCTTCTTTCAGGAAGTCATATCATTCTTGTAGTAAACAAGGTAAGAACACAGGATTTGGCATCAGACAGACACCGCTTCAACAGTTATTTAAGTGCCTTAAGTGGTTTTTTAAACTCTAGTAAATTTAAAATTTCTAAATCTACTGAACAAGGGAAAAATACTCTGTTTACAAGGTTTTTATTAGGTCTAAATATATAGGTGGAACCTTCGCATGTTTTCATGCACATGGTCATAGGAAAGGAGGAGAGGAAGGAAGGAAGAAAGCAGAAGAGGGAGAAGGAAGAGGATTTCATACTAGCCTGATGTTCAGGTTCCTGCAATTCAACCAACTGGGCCTTGGATAGATCAGTTTCCTTCTGTGAACTTTAGTGTCCTCATTTCCAAGTGAGAGGAGAAACAGATTGTACAGTTTACAAAGCTTTATTGGTACAATTGTTGCAGTTTAATGCCCTCAAGGAATTCATTAAACTTTCCATTTTTAAAATATTTAACATGCATTTATTATATGCCTGCTATATAATAAAAAAGGAGTTAGGAAAAAAGGTAAATGGAACATGTCACTGCTCTTTGGAAAAATTTACAGGTTGGCTATAAAGAGAAAATACAAAGGAGGGGGCCAAGAAAAGGGGGAGAAAAGAAAACTTCTTAAAGGTTTCATTTGAAAGAGAAGGACAGAAGGTTCCTTTGGGAACAATGGAGCTGGCTATGAAGCCTGTCCCAGTGGGTTTTCTGGCAGCAGAGAAGTCCTGGTGAATGACTTTGTTTTTAACTTTTATCACAGAAATATGATGAGAGGAAGGGAACACCCTCTTGGATCCGAGGCACTAAAAGCAGCAACACAGACACTGAGAAAAACTGGCTCAGTTCATCTTTGAACTCACAACTTAATCGCAATTGATTTACATGTATTAAGCCCTTGTACATACTAGCTTTGTAAACTTGGGTGAGTCACCTTCTCAACACTTCAATTTCCTCACTTGTAAAATAGGAATAGTAATAGAAGTCTACCTCCTGGGACTATTGACAAGATTAAATTAGTTAATATGTGGAAAGCACTTGGAATAGTATTTGGCCCCTAATTAGTTCTGCATAAATACTTGCTATCTTGTTATTGTTATTTGGGCCCAGGAACAGAACTAATTGCTAGAGGAGATATGAAGATCCATCAGATAGCATCATTGCTCTCAAAGAGAAGGATCCACATGATGGCTGAAGCTGCTGCTTTGTAGACTTACCTTAATTATATAGGGTTGGGTTCACTACACTCTCTAAGATAAAGTCTTCCTGACTTAATTGGACAACCTGAGTGATTAGTCTCTGTATCATGGACTTTAGACAAACTTAAATCTTCAACATTGTCTGTCAATCAGCTATTGTCCATGAGGTAGAGAAAGCTGGTATACTTTCTAAAGAGACTGGAGAACTAGAAGACAAAACGAGTAGATATTGCTGGATTTAATGCCAAAATGCTGTGATTGCATTTTCACTGGGGAGCCCATGAGGATAAAATACTCAGGACATTCCTTTCAAGAAGATATAACCCATACCAAGATGGCACTAACCCACATCTAGAGTTTTAGGTCATTTGTAAATATTACTCCAGAAAATTGAATAGTGTGGTGGTGGCATTGTTCTCGGGGGAACTCTTCATAGAGCTTTTCTTGTGGTAGAAATAGAATAGCTTTTTGAGCAACTCTAAGGCAAATGGCCAATATCTTAATATACAGAGGTAGGTTTTTTTCTTTACTCGTACATTTTTTTCTAAAAGGAATTAACAAGAAACAGGGACAATTATGTACGTCATCCCATCCCTCCTCTGGCCTCCTCCAATCTCTGTCCCCCTGCCTTCCCCAAACCATCAGAAACACAAAAATGATCAGCAGTCAATCGCAGCAAAATCAGCTGAAAGTGGGTGATTTGCAGTTGGGTATAGGGACCAATTGCTGTGATAAATGTTCAAGTAGCCAGTTCTGCAAAAGATATAGACTGTTTACATATGATTAATTAAGAAATAATTATCTTTGACTGGAGGAATATGAGACAATAAATGGACCATAAAATCTAAATAAACACTCAGGCTGCTGCCTTTACTTTCAATTGGTGCCAAGGAGATTTATGATTTGTATAAAAAGACTTGATAACCACCACCCCCCTCACATCCACCCACTTTTTCCAAAATCCAAAGGCATTGTGAAATCACTTGACAATTATTTGTTTATCCCACATTCACTGCCTGCTGGTGTGTCACAGTAAAAGAGCATAGTAATGCACAGTTATTATGATGCTTTTATTTTCCATGTGTTGAATAGCTGTGTCTTAGAGGTTATTCTCAGTGCCTTCCTCCACCACATCTTTACATGTCTCTTGGTCTATAGAAGCAGTCCAGTAATGTTTTCCCAGGATCTAGTGCTCCCCGTCAGTCCACCTTGCATACTGCTGCTAGTTACATCCACCTTGAACATAGTACTCTCATGTGCAAAAGCAAGCCAACAAACCTCTCCAAATGTTCAATGACATTTTTAAAAAAAATCTAGGGAATAAAATCCAGACTGTTTAGTCTGGTCTTCAAGTCTCTGTCTTTCATGAATTCATGCATTTAACAATTGAATCCTCACATGTGACAAGCATGTAGTAGGAATGTAAATACAAGTAATATACGTTCCTTGATTCTTGGACCTTATACTTCTAATAGAAGAAGAAAAGTAAACAAACGTAAGTGCAACAAAGTTGAGTTCAACAAGAGAAAAATGTACAGGACATGGTGTATACACACACGGAAAGAGCATGTAATTGCATTTTTCTTAAAAAAACCTAGAAAGCTTTTTACTAGGAGGTTGATAGTTTCAATGAGGAAACTGAGATGATTAATATTGAATGACAGGGGTTCTTCAGAATACAAGTTAGAAAAGGGAATCCCAAGTGAAGGGTGCAGTGAGAAATACGGAAGTGAGTTTCAGAGTGGCTAGGAGCTTGATGTGGGGACAAGAAAATATGCTGGAGGCAAAAGCAAATCACACAAAAATGAGGTTTAAAGAGGTAAGAATGATCTCAGTGTAGCATAGGAGATTTTTTGAAGCCAGGTAGCAACATGGACAGGTTTTAAGCAATGTAGTAACATCCTTGAATTTTTGTTTTATAAAAATTACTCTGATTCCAACTGTTGATAAGAGATTAACAGACAACAAGAAGGGCTGTAGGGAGACTGTTTAAATACTGCAGGAATCCATAGCAAAGATTTTAAGGTCTCAAACGGCAAATTTCAACAGTTCTCTGGAAAGAGCATTGACTTAAGAATTAGATGAACCTGGGATGCTACTTAGAAACTATGTGATCCAGGCTAAGTCACTTAACCTAACTAGGCCTACATTTCATCAGCTGTAGAACAGAAATAATATTGCCTACCTCCCTGGATTGCTGTGAAGATAAACTGAAATAATCTTCAAAAAGGGTCTAAAGGCCGGGCGAGGTGGCTCAGGCCTGTAATCCAAGCACTTTGGGAATGAGGTCAGGAGTTCAAAACTAGCCTGGCCAACATGGTGAAACCATCTCTACTAAAATACAAAAACAATTATCCGGGCGTGGTGGCACACGCCTGTAGTCTCAGCTACTCAGGAGGCTGAGGCAGGGGAATTGCTTGAACCTGGGAGGTGGAGGTTGCAGTGAGCCGAGATCACACCACTGCACTCCAGCCTGGTGACAGAGTGAAACTCCATCTGAAAAGAAAAAGATTAACACAATATCTCACATATATAGGGACTGAACAAACAGTAGCTCCCATAAAGGCACAGCAGTGGGGATGGAGGATGTAAGGATGTGACAGACGCCAAAGAAATAGAGTGTCCTGGATAGGAATTGGTCCCGGTTATTAGTCCATTTTCATACTGCTATAAAGAACTGCCCCAAGACTGGGTGATTTATGAAAGAAAGAGGCTTAATTGACTCAGTTCAGCAAAGCTGGGGAGGCCCCAGGAAACTTACAATTATGGTGGATGGCGAAGGGAAAGCATTCCTTCTTCACAAGGTAGCAGGAAGAAGTACCAAGCGAAGAAGGAAGAGCCCCTTATAAAACCATCAGATCTCGTGAGAACTCGCTCACTATTATGAGAACAGCATGGGGAACTGCCCCCATGATCCAATTACCTCCACCTGGTCTCTCCCTTGACACGTGGTAATTATGGGAATTACATTCAGGTTAGAAAGCTAGGAAGTCATTGATGACACGTGCTCAAGCAGTTTCCTTGGATTTCTAGGGGCCAAAGCCTTGTTATGCGGACAGAGAAGTGAGCAGATGAGGGAATGGCAAAGATAAGTGAAAAACATTATCTGGAAGAGGGTATGAAAAAAGAGAAAGGCATATGTAGGAGGAAATAAAGACTGAGAGGGGGTTTTAAGAGCTGGAGAGAAACCAGGAAATGCTTGCAGGATTTGAGTAAGGAACCATAGGGGAACGTTTATAAATATATGCAAGATAGAAAATAACTGATGGATGAGGGCAGGAGAAGAATCTAAACTACAGATGAAGGGATTAGAAGGAGTAGGTGGTGAAACAGGTCTTTAGTGTTGATAAAATAGTCCTATAAGCATGCCAGCTGTGACAGGCAAAGCGAGTTCTCCAATGGTGTCTACACTCATATCCCTAGAACCTGTGACTATATGTTACATGGCAAAAGAAACTCTGCAGGTGCAAGTAAGGTTTAGAGCCTTTGAATTCTCCCAGTGAGTACAATTTAATCACGTGAGTCTTTAAAGCAGAGAACTTTCTCTGGCTGAAGTCAGATACAACAGAGAAAAGACGTTTCAGAAATTTGAAGTGTGAGAGGAACTTCACTCACTGTAACTGGAAGAGGCTGCATGGAAAGCATAAGAAATGCAGGCACATGCACACGAGTGTTCATTGCAGCACTGTTTACAATAGCAAAGACCTGGAACCAACCCAAATGCCCATCGACGATAGACTGGACAGGGAAAATGTGGCACATATACACCATGGAATACTATGCAGCCATAAAAAACGATGAGTTTGTGTCCTTTGTAGGGAGATGATGAATCTGGAAACCATCATTCTCAGCAAACTG
>CAUYLG010064580.1:0-54907 GCA_963573385.1 Cacajao melanocephalus
CGGTCACTTTTAAAACAGGTGTAATATGATACTGAGAAAAATGTATGTTTTGTGGATTTGGGGTGGAGAGTTCTGTAAATATTTGTTAAGTTTACTTGTTCCAGGTCTGAGTTCAAGTCCTGGATATTCTTGTTAATTTTCGATCTCATTGATCTGCCGAATATTGACAGTATAATGTTAAAGTCTCCCACTATTACTGTGTGCAAGTCTAAGATTTTATCTAAAAATCCCAACCTTCTCTAAAATTCAACCAAAAGTTGCATCATCATGACTTTTCAAAATTTTTTGTTGATTAAAATGTCCCTCAGTGAACTTCTAAGACAATGTTAGCATCTAGTAATTATCCCAAGCTATCTGCAACTGCACTATACAACTGATTCTTGAAAAACATGGGTTTGAACTGCATGGGTTCACTTATACACAGATTTTCTTCCACCTCTGCCACCCCTGAGAGAGCAAGAGTCCCTCTTCTTTATCTTCCTCAGCCTATTCATCATGAAGATGATGGGAATAATGATGATCCATCCCACTTAATGAAAAGTAAATATATTTTCTCTTTCTTAAGATTTTTAAATAACATTTTCTTTTCTCTAGCTTACTTTAAGTCTATAATATATACATGTACAAAATATGTGTTAATCGACTGTTTATATTACTGATAAAGCTTTTGGTCAACTGAAGGGTATTAGCAATTAAGTTTTGAAGGAGCCAAAAGTTGTACTAGAATTTTCAACCTGGTAGGAGGTCAGCACTCCTAACCCCAATGTTGTTCAAGGGTCAACTGTATTTCCATCCAAACCATGTTCTCCCTAGTCCACGTATGACTGTTGAGTACAACAGGGTGACTTTATACATACATTAGATTATATTTTTAATTCACTTCTTTAGAGTATACAGCATTGGAAAGTCAGAATTTTTGAAGTTGGAGCTCAAAAATATCTTCTTGTCTATCTTCCTGCCACTAACTAGTTACTCTGAAGTTTTACTTTTTCTTTTAATCAAGGCAGTCTCTCATTAGTTTTGTCATTCTCATTCCTAATATCTGATATATTAGGAGTATCTTTCCTTCATGTTAGCAAATTGTCATCTTTTGGACCTCCGTCAGAATGGATGTGTTTAACGGTCTGAATGACAATGTGGATACAGGCTCCCTCTTAATAAGTCTTGAAAAATTAACTTCACAGAAATTTATCCCTGCTTAACTTCAATCATTTGCATTGCATGTGCTGAACTTCAAAGATTCCAGATTAGACAACACCTATAAGATCATCTGCACAGCTCCCCATTTGATGTTACCAAATGTTAAAACATCCTGTGCTTAAAGGAAAGCACGTTACTTCCAAAGCTTTTCATTTTTAACTTTTGGCAACTGTTGGGATTTTTTTCCATAAAAACTGGCATTTGTCTCCCTATAAGGTTCACCTGTTTAGTCCTGTTTGGATGCCTTGGGGCATATCTCTTTCACATCTTATTTCAGCAGGTGGTTTAATACAAATCCTGCATCCTCCCCAAGTCTTCAGGATGCTACACATCTCTTGAACTGGTCTTCATTTTACAAGATTTTGAGTCTCCTCATCTTTGTTACTCTCCTATCTTCTTTCAACACACTATAATTTATCTATATCCTTGAAAATGTAGGATCCATAACTAATAATTATATTTGAAGTGAGAAAGGATGAGATGGGAAAAGTGAATAAATCACTGCCATAATTAATATTAAATATTAAATAATATATCATAGAACTTTAAGAGCTCTGTTTTCTCTCCCTCTCTCTCTCTCTGTGTGTGTGTGTGTGTGTGTGTGTGTGTGTGTGTCTCACCATCATACCAATTAATTGCGAAATTATTAAGTGGTGTGCGCTGCTAAATGTTTAACAACTGGCTTTCAGGGGGAAGAGGAAGATATTATTTGTAACATTTTTCAATTTCCATGATGTCAACACTCCCACCATGATGTATTTCAAGCCATGAATGTGGCATCATTAAATGCAGAATTGGAAAATGATGCACACCATAACATTATATAGTACATCTACTAAACAGATAAAATAGACATGAATAATCTCAAGGTCATAGATAATAGTAAAATAAAATAATTAGGAAGTGATGCATTTTCAGTATTTCTTATCATTGTTTTAATATACTTATTTAATTTTGTGTTCATATAATTTAATTTGTAATAATGACTGTTTACCAACTGGCTCACAAAATTTCTGAAAACTTAACAATTGGCTCACAAAAAATGACCATATTGCGAAAAGCAATCTACAAAGTCAATGCAATTCCCATCAAAATACCAGCATCATTCTCCACAGAAGTAGAGAAAACAATCCTAATATCCATATGGAACCAAAAAAGAGCCCACATAGACAAAGCAAAACTAAGCAAAAAGAACAAATCTGGAGACATTACATTACCTGACTTCAAACTGTACTATAAGTCCATAGTCACCAAAATAGCATGGTACTTGTATAAAAATGGCATATACACCAATGGAACAGAATAGAGAACCCAGAAATAAAGCCAAATATTTACAGTCAACTGATCTTTGACAAAGCAAACAAAAACATAAAGTGAGGAAAAGACACCCAATTTAATAAATGGTGCTGGAATAATTGGCAAGGCACGTGTAGAAGAACAAAACTGGATCCTCATCTCTCACCTTATACAAAAATCAACTCAAGATGAATCAAAGACTTAAACCTAAGTCCTGAAACCATAAAAATTCCAGAAGCTAATATTTGAAAAACCCTTTTAGCCTTTTAGACATTGATTCAGGCAAAGACTTCATGCCCAAGAACCCAAAAGCAAATGTAGCAAAAACAAAGATAAACAGATGGGACCTAAACTAAAAATCTTCTGTACAGCAAAATAAATAATCAAAGGAGTAAACAGACAACCCACAGAGTGGGAGAAAATCTTTGCAATCTATACATCTGATATCCAGAGCCTATAAGAACAAATCAGCAAGAAAAAAAGAAACAATCCCATCAAAAAGTGGGATAAGGACATGAATAGACAATTTTCAAAAGAAGATATATAGATGGCCAACAAACATATCAAAAAAATGCTCAGCATCACTGATTATCAAGAAAATGCAAATCAAAACTACAATGTGATGCCACCTCACTCTTGCAAGAATGGTCGTAATAAAAAAATCAAAAATGAGATGTTGGCATAGATGTGTTGAAAAGGAAACACTTTTACACTGTTGGTGGGAATGTAAACTAGTAAAACCACTGTGGAAAACAGTGTGGAGATTCTACACTGTTTAAGAACTAAAAGTAGATCTACCACTTGATCCAGAAATCCTGCTCCTGGGTATCTTCCCAGAGGAAAAGAAGTCAGTACACCAAAAAGATACTTGCACATGCATGTTTATAGCAGCACAATTTGCAATTGCAAAAATATGGAATCGGTCCAAATGCCCAATTAACGAGTGAATAAAGAAAACAGGGCATGCCATGGAATACTACTTAGTTATAAAAAGGAACAAAATAATGGCACTTGCAGCAATCTAGATGAATTGGAGATCATTATTCTAAGTGAAGTAACTCAGGAATGGAAAACCAAACATTGTACATTCTCACTCATAAGTGGGAGCTAAGCTATGAGGATGCAAAAGCATAAGAATGATACAATGGACTTTGGAAACTCAGGGTGAAGGGCGAGGGGTGCGAGGAATAAGATACTACACATTGGGTACAGTATACACTGCTTGGGTGATGGGTGCACCAAAATCTCAGAAATCACTGCTAAAATACTTATTCACATTACCAAACACCACCTGTTTCCCAAAAACCTATTGAAATAAATAATTTTTTAACAACAACAACAACAACAACAAAAACCAATTGGCTTACAAAACCCACCACTAATTTATTCCAACTAGAATATCAAAACATTTGTTTATACCATTCTGAAGTTTGCAGTTCTATTGTAGTTTTGTTTCATTTTTTTTCACCAGGGGAAAATAATGGCTATGTATTCTTGTTTATTTTTATCTTCTTAGATAAACCAATCATTTCACTCTGTCAGTATTCTTTAGCTCTTAATTCTGTCAGTCCAGATCTCTATCATCTTTACCCCTTCTGTCTGGTACACACTTAATGAGCAAGACTTATATTTTTCTACCCAAGGCATTGAATTATTTTTTAAAAATATACCTTACAGGACAGAGCCAAGGACAGAATCCTTGGCCAGGCAAATAGAATCCTCCCTCCACACAAACATCAAATCATTAATCAGCACTGATTCAACAAGGTATTTTGCCTACTCAACTGCCTTTGCATCTAGTCCAAATTTCTTTCCTCACCTTGTGCATAAGACTCTGAAGAAACTATTTATCAAGTCTATGACTGAGTCCAGAATCCCTCACTTACTTCCTTATTACTTCAGAGAAAAAGGTTACCCCTATGCAAAGCTGATAACACTCTCTAGGATGCATCAATTATGCCTCCTCACTTCTCACTTTTCAACCTGCCTCTTCTTCTACCTCTACTCTCTAGCATATAAACATAACATATAAGTTGTGCCTGAAAATATATTTTTTTCTCCACTCTGCCTCTTCTCCCATTTAGCATATTGCAGATTTCAGTTTTTTCCACTCTCCTTGGGCTTACTATTCCATCTGTCACCCTATAGTCTCAGCAGATGACTAATACCATGACCCTGCTCCATCTACAAAGTAGATGCATTCAGGCAGGGACTCCACCCATTTGCTGCTTTGCCACCTTCAGACTTATCAGCACCCAAACCTGGCCAAGTGGAGGTGGAATTTTCCCCTCCATATTTGGAATATCATGTTCTCACAGTAATTCATCAGAAACATTGGTTCTCCTATTCCTTCTCTTATATCATCACCTTCTTCTTCTCAACGGAATCTTTAACCTCATCCTTTAGATGGCTCTAGCCTCTCTCTTCTCTTTATAAGTAAAATATTATCCTTCAACTCTAGTTCTCTATCTTACTGTACCCCTTTGCCCACTATCTGCACTTGTTCCTGTCTTCTTCAATTCTCAGCTTTCAGCAATTTGCCTTTTGGGTTCACCACTCCACTGGGTCACCAGGAAGTTCACAGTTGCAACACACACACAAATACATGCATATGTACCCTTTTTATTTCTTACCTTATATGGCTTCTCTGAAGCTTCAAGACTAACCACTCCTGTTTTGTTTGGCTTTGTCTTTAATTTTCTCTTACCTTTGTTTCAGTGACATCTTACTCTCCTAATTTTCTTTCTCCATCACTGGATGCCTTCCCTTTCTTTTTGTCAGGTTTGTCTTCCTCAGTCTCCACTTGCCTGGGCATTCTCAGCAATGCCCACAGCTTCTCCACCACCACATCTTTGGGTATGACTCTAAATTCTCTATTTTCAGCCTAGACCTTGCTGGAATTTTGCTTCAAATGTAGATCTCCGTACGCATGATTCATTCTCTGAAAATGAACATCTTTTCTTCCCCCTGCATCCTCTCACCAAAATATGCACCTCTTCCTGCAATCCTTATTCTTGTTTATAGGACTACCACTCACCCACTTGCCCAGGCCAGAAATATCCTGGAAACCTCTCTCTTCCTCTTCACCCACGTTCAATAAGTCACGAAACCTTCTAGATGTCAATACTTTAAATTCTCATTTTTTGTAAGATTTTTATAATGGTAGTTTTCCAATTACTTCCCCTGCCTGCAGTCTCTCACTTCATTAATCTTTCCTCTACTTACAAACAGAATTATCTTTCTAAAACCAGATCATGGTGCTCCTCTACTTAATACCCCCCAGTGGTTCTCAGTTCATGTCAGGAACATGTCTAAATGCCTCATCGTCACATAACCTGTCTGCCTGCCTCTCCAATGACATCCCTAAATACCTAATTTACTGCATTTTCTAAATAATCTACACCTTAATTATTTCTATGTCTTTATACACACTGATTTCAATTCACAGAATAATTTTCCCAATTGTTTAGTGATGGAATTCTCATTTTCTCCAAGTAACAGCTAAAATAGACTCTCCTCTGTGAAAAATGACATCCCTTGTATCATCATTTCTTATATGTTACATTTCTTTCTTGTATAGGCCACTATCAAGCATTTATCACATGTTGACGGTATTTATTTATCTGCCTAGTTTCATCACTAGATGGGAACTAAAAAAGTAACAAATTTGTTAAAGGAAGAAATCAAATTGTATTTATCTTTGTATATCCAGTTCTTAGTACATGGCCTATTACATCTTAGGTAACTCAGTAAATCTTCACTGAATGAATGACTTTCCTTCATTTAATACATTATAACCCATTCAAAGAAAAAAATGTAGAAGCTAGCATGATTTGTTCTTGGTGAACAGAGGCTGGTACTTTGGGATTAGTACTTTTTTTTATCTATTCTCAAAACATAATTTCAATATTCAGCTCTATATTAAGGAACCAATAATAAATTCATTCATTTTATGAATAAACACTTTTCTCCTCATTTTAATTTTTTGAAAACAGAAATAAAATTTGCTTAAACCCAACTCCCCTGCCCCAGAAATGCTACTATAAATACTCTGCCATTTATGTAAGACTCATCACTGTTGGGTAAAATTTTTTGGAGTGTGTGTATGTATGTGCAAAACCAGGCACAGAAGGGAGGTATTAGGAAGGCTTTAGTAACTGAAGCCAATTAATAATTATAATAATAAGTAACTGAACCCAATTAATAATGACTTAAAAAATAATAATTGAAGCAGGGCACAATGGGGTACACCTGTAGTCTCAGCTACTCAAGAGGCTGAGACGAGAGTATCATTTAAGCCCAGGAGTTTGAGTCCAGTCTGGGCAACATAGCAAGACCTTGTCTCTAAAAAATACAAAATAAAAATAAGAGTTGAAAGTTATTCTATAATAAGAAGCATGGTGGGAAGTAATTGCTTGCATTCATTCATCTCATGGATGGTGTCATTAGTGACCCAGCTCTTTACTTTTGTATTGCTTGGACATCATTAACCGTGTGTGTGTGTGTGTGTGTGTGTGTGTGTGTGTGTGTGTGTGTGTGTGTGTGTGTGTGTCTTCCCCTCTCTGCCTTCCTCCCATCCAATGAGTGTTGTCTCTGATGATAAAATGGCTGCTGCAGCTCCAGGTATTACAGATGCTTTTTAAGCAGGTAAGAGAGGAAGGGGCAGTACCAATACATGGCCCTTTTGTAAGAAAGCAACAGCTTCCCCAGAATCCTCCAGCAGAGTGCCCTGTGTCGCAGTCGTCAGAATTGAGTCGAACAATCATACCTGGACAGCAGGGTCAGTTGGAAAAGTAAGTATCTTGCTTTTCTTACCACTGGGTTCATAACTGAAGAAAAGCAAGAGAGAGGGGGCTGGAAAACAGCTCCTGTCTGCCATTGGGGACATGATCAGGTATCACTTTCTAATCATTGCTCTGTTTCCCAGTTAGAACTGTTTTTCATCTTATATTATTCCAGTGCTTTCTTAATTCAAAATTTTTATGGAACTTGTCTCTGAATTGTTTGGACATGGATTCTACTGTTTTTCTCACCTGTGTAACATCTATTTGAATAACATTTTCCCCTGATATATTTGCTGGCATTTTTATAGCCCAAATACTAATATTTTCTACCTGTCTTCCAAGAAGTTTAGGTCCATTTATATTATTTTGTCTTCAATAAGTTAAATTTTAACATAATTTACAAATTTCACTGTTTGCTGCATATTCCCGTCTAGGTCATGAATATAATACTAAATAAAACTAAATCAGAATGTATAATATTGACCTTTATGTCATCCTAATGGGAACATTTTTCACCAATTTTATGAATGCTCATTTTACAATTTCTTCACATTTCTAAACCAAATATTAAGCCTTTCTGTAGAATAAATGAGGATCAAAACCAAATCGAGCTTTTGGCATTGTGCTCCAACACCCTTTATTTTGTAGTTCAGATAACTGAGACTGGAAAATTAAAAATGACTAGTTAGCGTTTGAAATAATGCTAGAAACTGGATTCTGGGGCCCCCAGTTTGATGTTACTTTTACTAGGTTGAGGTATGAGTGTGTTTGGTTTGAGAAAGATGTCAGATATTAGAAGCATCAGACTAGTGGAGCAGAAGCCAAGAAAATGGAACTGTAATATCAGTTCCCAAAATGGCAAGAACAAAGCCCTGCTGAAAAACACGGAGCAAGCTCAGGCATGGTTCAGGCAATCTTGGACACTAGGTCCAATGTGGTAGGACAGAGCACAGCAGTGGGTGAGCCCTTGGGAGCCAGGCAGGTGGCAGTCATGGTTCTGGGAGATGTTCCCATATGTTGCAGAATCCCCTCCAGAAGGATGAGTTTAGGCAAAGCTCCAGTTCCTGGAGTGGAGCGCTGACAGGTGCCAGGTGGGGTCCAGGCTCTAGCCAGATGTACTACAGTGCATGCCTGTCTCAGGACAACTGGTCACAAGCCAAAAAGAAGTAAGTTAAGCAGAAGTAACATAACACAGCCAGGGCTAATTATTAGGGGGAGTACTCTAACATGGGCTACAAGGACACCTACAATTCACCCTAAAATTACAGTTTTTGGGCCAAACGGGCAGGAAAAGATAGTAAGGCATGAAAAAACCTTAGCAATCATAGCTAAAATGTCAGACCTCCAGTCTAGGTATCTAGATTTATTTCAAGACCTCACCACCCTCAATAAGCACTGTCTCAGGATGGGAGATGGAGCTCGAAGCTCTGTTGAATGCAGTTGGGAGATCAGGACACCATAATCTGCAGTTGCTGAAATCTAATTTACACTTAATGTTTGACCTAAAACTATACTGTGGGTGGAGGATGGAAAAAGACATGCCGTTGGGATCTACTAAATCTCAATTTAATGATTCCACAGTGAAAGTTTTATCTTGCAGCCTTTTTGTTTTTCAAAGCATCTTAGTTGTTGGTGCTCTTTTTAAATTCTTTATCTACAATATGCTTACGGATTTATGTTTTAATACAGTTGTGTTATCAGTTTATGTTCATTTTAGACCTTCTATAGAAGCAACTTAGTTTTTGGAGACTTTTTTAAAAATAGAGGCAGCATAAAAACAGCTAGAAGGATAGTATATGGATTGTAAGAATATATCCATTGAAGATGGAGAGAATGCATGGCAGTTAGGCTTCTCCACGGTCAGTGCAATTGGGTCATTAAGGTGACCAGGATCACCAGACCATAAAACACTTGGTTCAACCATTTCATCCATCTTAATGACCAAATCCAACCAACTGCACAATGATACAATCAATTGCTCAGTAACTATCCATTATAATGGCAGAAAACAAAACAAAACAAATTGGCAGTGTTCTGGTCAGTTCAGTAAAGCTACACAGACAAGACTGCCAAGCATATGCTGGCTCCTAGTTTTTATGCCTTTTGTGGTTCAGATGCATTTCCCTCATTCCAATTGTTCAGAAATACTCAACTCCCCAAGTTTTAATCTTCAACCTTGCTTATTACCATTAGTTTCTGTTTATTTTACTTTTCTTAGTTTATTCTATTAGGACAGATTTTTAAGGCAATTGGGACTTTTTTTATTTTTTTTCAGTCAGCTTTCATTTTATATCCCTACTTATTTATTATGCCTTATTAGAAAACTTATTTTCTTCTGTTTCAGTTTTCTTTGCTACATTTTTAAGAGCCTTCCAATTTGCTTACTTCTCTTTGAAAGCATTAACTCAAGCAAAACATTAGTATAAATTACATATTTTACATATTAGCAAAGATATAATAAATGCATCTGATGTTTATCCATTTACCTAAATGTACTCAGCTTAAATATATACCCACCTAAGTATTTTTGGATTAGCTGTAATCCACATCCAAATACTTAACCATCTATTCTAGATATGCCATCTCACATCTTGCCAATGGATTGGTCTGTTCTTTCCTCATGAATTCTACCCAACTGTATATCCAGCTTTAATGTTGCATATCTTTTTATAGTGCTAAAAGATTCCACTGCTTTATCACGGCTTTGTACTCAGCTTTTCTAGACTGAGTGTACACAACACTTCATCAGCCAGAAGTTAAATGTTTGGTAAACTAATAGTTGTCTTTTTGTGTGAATTTGGGGAAAAAATTAACTTTATTCTGATTTATTTAATGAAATGATTAGAATTGACTAAATGCTTAGTACATGTAGTCACAGAAAATAATTTTGTAAAACTTTTTCCTGAAAATACCTCTGATTCAAGAGAATGTTTTATATCAAATATATACCTTTCTTTCTCTAGAAAGAAAACCAGATCAGAATTATCTCCATTTTCTATTAACTTTCTTTCTTATAACCTGATAACTTTTGAGTGTTGCACTATTGGTGTGTGTATGTGTGTGTCTATGTGTGTGTGAATGCATATGTGTGGGTGCATTTTTAATGGCAGTTATCATAGTTAAAATAGTAGCCGTAGGGGACTCACTGAAACCATGTTAGTACAGATGCAGTTGCTTCATGTTATGCTACAGGAATGGATGGTAGTTGAGGTCAGATAAAGTCATGGTCAACCAATTGGATCAGGAAACTGATTATAAGGATTAATGATGGGCAGATGTGGATGTGATGGGGTCAGGGTGGGCAGCTGTTACCAAGGGTGCTTGAAGTCAGAGAGATAAAGTTCCAGGGAAGGCAGTCAGATGGGTGCACGGCTCTGGATGTATAAGACAGCACTTGAGACAGAATCTACCCATGGTCTGGACAGTTCCCTAAAAGTAGCTTTAACACATCTGACAGCCTGAGAAGACTTTTAGTCTCGAAATCTCAGACTTCTGGGTTGTTTCTTCGAGAACAGTGGTCCCCAACCTTTTTGGCACCAGGGACAGGTTTTGTGGAAGACAAATTTTTCCATGGAGAGGGTGGGTGGTAATGGTTCCAGGATGAAATTGTTACACCTTAGATCATCAAGCATTAGTTATATTATCATAAGAAGTGTGCAGTCTAGATCCCTCACATGCGTAATTCACGATAGGGTTAGCGCTCCTATAAGAATCTAATGCTGCCACTGATTTGACAGGAGGTGGAGCTTAGGCGGTCATGCTGGCTCCCCTATGCTCATTTCCTGCTGTGCTGCGAGTTCCTAACAGGTCACAGAACAGTACCCATCCATAGTCCTGGGGTTGAGGACCCCTGTTCTAGAAAGCAGAACTCCAATTAGCTTAGTCGACCCAAACTATTGTCCCTATATAGATTTCCTCTAACAATGAGTATACATTAACTAAAGAATGATCTCCATAATCTAAAAGACTGTTCTCACGGTAGTGAGTAAGTCTCAGTTTCATGAGATCTGATGGTTTTATAATGAGAAACCTCTTTCTCTTGGATTTCATTCTCTCTCTTACCTGCCACCAATGTAGGCTGTGTCTTTCTCCTTCTGCCATGATTGTGAGGCCTCCCCAGCCACGTGGAACTAAGTCCATTAAACCTCTTATTCTTTATAAATTAAGGGTATTTCTTTATCAGCAGCATGAGAACAGACGAATACAAGAATTATCTGAAGACTTTAAAATTGGCTACCATGGCTTCTTCTTACAGATATGTATTAGTCCATTTTCATGCTGCTGATAAAGACATACCCGAGACTGGGAAGAAAAAGAGGTTTAATTGGACTTACAGTTCCACATGGCTGGGGAGGCCTCACAATCATGGCAAAGGTCCCTCTTACATGGCCGCAGCAAGAGAAAATGAGGAAGAAGCAAAAGCAGAAACCCCTGATAAACCCATCACATATCTGAGCTTATTCACTATCATGACAATAGCATGGGAAAGGCCGTACCCCATGATTCAATTACCTCTCCCTAGGTCCCTCCCACAACACTTGGGAATTCTGGAAGATACAGTTCAAGGTGAGATCTGGGTGAGGTTACAGCCAAACCATATCAAGATGTAAGAGTTGAGAATTTTATGAAGTTCATACTCATTTCACTAACTGCTGGAGAAAATACTCTACACTTTGTGTATATATCATTGCTATGGTTAGATAGAGGAAGAAAAATGAATGAGAATGTGGTAAAGAAATAATTTGTTCTTTGTCCCGTTTTTAGCACAGAGTGTCTAAAACTCTAGGAATTTCTTGAGTGATAAGAATGTCTATTGCTATTCATAAGGAGCCCCTTTGGATCACACTCTTTTTGTGAGGTGATTTATGTTGGGGCTCTTAGATAGCCTCAGGATGAGAGCTGGTCACCAGAAAGACCAAACATGTATTAAAAGAATGAGAACTCTCAGCTCCGCCTCCTCATCTCTAGGGAGGGAAGGAAGAGCTGGAGATTGGGTTACAACAGGACCCCCACTATCCATTTTTTTTTTTTTGAGATAGAGTTTCGCTCTTGTTGACCAGGCTGAAGTGCAGTGATATGATCTCAGCTTACTGCAACCTCCGCCTCCTGGGTTCAAGCGATTCTCCTGCCTCAGCCTCCAGAGTAGCTGGGATTACAGGTGCCTGCCATCATGCTCAGCTAATTTTTGTATTTTTAGTAGAAATAGGGTTTCACCATGTTGGCCAGGCTGTTCTTGAACTTTTGGCCTTAGGTGATCCACCCACATTGGCCTCCCAAAGTACTGGGATTACAGACATGAGCCCTTGTGCCTGGCCATAGATTACAAAAATCTCTCGAACAAGATTTGGAGAACTTCCAGGTTGGTGAACATTTCCACTAGCTCCGAGGATGGCATGCTCAGAAGAGGCATGGAAGCTCCATGCCTCACTCCTTGTACCTTGCCTTGTATCTCTTCCACTT
Source organism: Cacajao melanocephalus (assembly GCA_963573385.1). Classification (NCBI taxonomy): domain Eukaryota; kingdom Metazoa; phylum Chordata; class Mammalia; order Primates; family Pitheciidae; genus Cacajao; species Cacajao melanocephalus. Next base: position 12,741 of record CAUYLG010064580.1, read on the forward strand.
AGCTAGTCCTGAGTTGTATCCTTTATAATAAACTGGTAGGAGTAAGTATTTTCTTGAGTTTCGTGAGCCAACCTAGCAAATTATCAAACATCAGGAGGGTGTCATGGGAACCTCCAATTTATTGCTAGTTGGTTAGAGTGTAGGTGGTCCCCGAAACTTACCATTGGTGTCTGAAGTCTTGTGGGGCTGAGCCATTAAACTGTGGGGTCTGAGCTAACTCTAGATAGTGAGTGTCAGAATTAAACTGTTGGACACCAGGTTGGTGTTATAAAATTGGAAAGCTGGTTAGTGTCAGAGAAAACGTTCCAGAGGAGAATATTTGTTTAAAAGTCATTGACAGATTCAATCAGTCAATTCACAAGTTTTTTAAAAAAGTAAGACAGAGAGAGAGAGTATTCGATCTAATGTACCACAAATCTTTCCACGATAAAACATGAAAAATCTTCTATCTACCTGAGTAGTGGATTATAAGGAACATACAATTTAGGGACAATTTATGGTACATTAGCTTAAGCAGTCTAATGTAATTTTGTTAGTAATTAAGTTTAATTTCTGTTTCTCATTCACAACAAGCCAAACAAAGTATCAGAAGAATGCACTTACTCTTAATCACTTATAAAACGATAAGGCAAGGGCTGCTTGATCAACAGTAAATTACAGCTAGGGAGAAAAAAAGAGCAGCTCTCATGTTGTATCCCTATTCTTCATCCTTCAATCTGCCAACTCTCTGAAGATAGGGCTGGATAACTCAGGAAAGGCAAGAGTATTATCAGCATCAGTTATGATTTATTTTTGCTGTAAGTAATAGAAGCCTAAAAAATAGTGGCATAAGCAGAGAAGGGACTCCTTTTTCTCACCTAACAAAAAATACGAAGGTAGATAGCCCAAGGCTGTTGTGGCCAAAGGTACTCTTACGAACTGAAGCTCATTCTATCTTCTTGTTTCTCCATCTCTAGCTAGGGCTTCTATCTTTGTGGTTAAAAGACGGAAGAAACTTTAGTAGACAATTTCAGGCTTATGGGGCATATATTTTCTGCCATTGTAAAGCAAAAGCAGCCAGAGATAAGATGTAAACAAATGAGCCTGCCAGTGTTTCAACAAAACTTTATTTACAAATAGGTAGCAGGCCAAATTTGGCCTGCAAGGCTGTAGTTTGCAAATTTCTGGCTTAAAACAATAATGGCTATACCATTTCTCACAATTCTTGGAGTTGATTCACTCGGCAGAGCAGTTTTTCTGTTCCATAGGGTAATTGAGGTCACTTACGTGGTTTCATTTAGCTGATAGTTTAACTACAGATGGAACATCAAGGGTAGCTTCTTATCCTCCAGTGCCTCTCTTCACATAGCTTCTGATGACTTGTTAGTCAGATATGAGCTTTTTTATCTCATAGAATATGGCTTCCAGGACGAAATGGACCAAGAGTTCAAGCCCCACAGTGCAAGTACTTATCAAACCTCTTCTTCCATCATTTTGCTAAAGTCTCATCTGTTAACAAAAGTCACATGGCTGATCCCAGAGACAAGATAGGAGGGGACTACACAGGAATGTGCTCCTGGGAAGCATGGATCACTGGGGGCCACCAATATAACAGATCACCACATTTGGCCTTCAGGCCCTCAATCATTCATGTCGTTCCTACATTCAAAATATACTTACCTCCTTTCCAGGACCCATAAAATGTCTTTATTTTAGCATCTGGTTCAGGCTTGGCACCTACCCTCTTGGCATATAAATCAACTTCACTTCCAACTTTATTGCTACAAGGTGACAGTTACGTGAAATAAAACAAGAACTCTTCCTCTACACATCCAATGTTCAATGATTAAAAAAGAGAAAGAATCACTGCAATAGACATTTCCTTTCCAAAAATGTGAGTGGTGACAAGAGCCAGAGGTACACAGCTATTGTCCCCATAGCAGTTCTGTCATCCACTGAGCACATGTCACTTGGGGAAAGGAAATATTTGTTGTGCTTCCTAAGAGAGTTTCTGAATCCATTGCTCTCCTCAATTCTGATCTTCTGCATTCTTGGCTCCACTTTGTGAGATGGCTTTTCTTTCCCTAAAGAATGGCTCATGCCTGCAGCTGAGTAGTACTCTCAGGCCATTTCCTGCTGAGAGTAAGTTAGTGACTCAGAGACTTCTTTTGATTTTGACCTGTCCTTTTGTATCCAAGCTGATACAACTCCTTTAAAAATGGTGTGGGCTTTCTATATATCAAATTTAAAATGTAAAATTCATTGCAGTACACAAAATCTTGCACACACAAATCTCTTTACATAGATCTCTCTCTAATTTGGGCTGAGAATAAGTATGTTGCAGAAAATGTCCATGAGATCTTCAGAAAGTATTTTTTTTCTAGGTGAGAGGTTGTAAATCTTTGACCTCGTATTTACTCTTCAGCCTCATTTTACTGATAGCCTGGTGGAGTTATCTTTATACCTGAGGACATTTCTTATTTTAAAATATTTTGCCAGTTGGAGATAGAATAAATGAGAAACAATTATATTGTCTAACCAAAAAAGTCCTGACTTGGACATCTTTTCTTTAAATTCTGTTTGAAAATTCAATAGTACTCTAGCTTCTCTCCATTTTTCTTGCAATATCATAGATAATGTAAAACACCAGTTGAGACATTCAATGTTTTGCTTGGAAATCTCTTTAGCTAAATTTTCAAGTTACTAGTTATATTATTTTATCTTGCCTTCTACTTATCATAGGTGACAATATCCTTCATTTTTCTACTAGTATATAACACAGGTTTCTTTTTCTCCAGCCTTCAGTAGAAATTTTACTGTTCTTCCACCTCTACCCATCATTTCCTCACTTTTCAGGCCTCCGTCTTCCATCTAGTACCAAATCCTATATTAATCATATCTTTTATATTACTTTTATATTATTTGATGCTGCTTTGACATCTTGAGGGCCTTGCTGACACAGGAGAGACTGCCCCTTCCAGAGCTAGCTTACTGCCAGAGATAGCAAGAAATCCCCCCAAGAGCACACTTTGTCTATGCAAACCAACTTTCTTAGTCTGCTTGGGCTGCTCTAACAAAAGTTCATAGACTGAGTGGGTAAAACAACAAAGATTTATTTTTCACATGGGAGGCTGACTGGAATATCCAAGATCCAGGTTCCAGCATGGTCAGACTGTTGGCAAGGCTTCTCTTCCTGGCTTGCAGATGGTTGCCTTCTCACATAGCCTCTCATGGCAGAGGGGGAAAAGGTCTTGTCTTTCCTTCTTCTTCTTATAAGGCCACTAATTCCATCTGGGAGACCCCACACTTATAACCTCATCTAAATCTAATTACCTCCCAAAGGCCCAAACTTCAAATTCCATCACATTGCAGGTTAGGGTTTCAACATATGAATTCTGGGTGTGACACATGTACTCAACTCATAATACCAATCAATCTAGAGCCCACTGCCCAATTACCTCTTTTATGAAGATTTCACCTTTCACTGCCCTAATCGCCCCAGGGATAAATATGAGGCTACTGAAGACAGCTCCTACATCCCAGAGCCCACTAAAATCATTCTGATTCTGCAATCCTAAACCTGCTTAGCCTAATTAGCCTGCCTCACCCACTGCTTACCGTGAAAACCATAAGAGCTTTTGCCCATGCTTTACCCTCACTTCTTTTGCTTCCTGAGAGACCCTAGTGCTTCCTCATGTGTCCCTGCATAGCATGGCATGCCATCTCCTCTTGACAACTGTGGGTAACCAATTGTCTTTTTAAGACATCGCTGTTGTCTTTCATTTAGACTTGAATTAAAAAATATATATATCCCAAGTATATTGTAAGACAATTCAATGCCATTTGCTTTAGATTTTTGTAGGTAATTGCTACGTTAATTATTTGTTACTACGTAACAGTGATCCCAAACCCAATGGCTTAAAAAATTAATAATTTATTATTTCTCACAATTCTGTGGGTTGACTGGTTCAGCTGAGCATTCTTTGGCTTCATGTAATAGAGCTGAGGTCACTAAAGTGGTTGCATTCAGCTGGGAGTAACCTGGGGCTGGATGTCCAAGTGGTGGTCCTTCAGGGGTCCTCTCTACTTGTCTTCTCATTATTCATCATCAAAATCAAGCTTCTTTAAAATGTGGTAGCTGGCTTCCAAAAGCAAATGTTGCAAAAGAGAGTTCAATCTGCCAATATTGGTCACTCAGACCATACATTGAGGAGGGAGGAAAAACCACTTGAGCATATTATGAGAGAGTTGCACAGTGCATGGTCCTGTCTGCACACGGCTATTGCTCCAGAAAGGGGTGGGCTCTTGGGGATGGGCTTGGTCTGAGGGAAAAAAATGATGCCAGGAAGGTAGTTACCATGGTGATACTCTCCAGGTTCCCCTCCTCCTCTCTCCCCAATCCCCTCTTCCTCTGCAGCCTGCATTTCTATGCTGAAAATGCAAGGGTAGAAAGGCTGTTTCCTGCTCGCTATGAAGCTTGTAGTATAGGTTGTACTGCTTTGAATGCTACAGAAATCCTGAGCTTGTGCATCAGATTCTACTGTGGAATGGGTGACATATGCAGACAGAGTAACTGTGCTTGCCATACCCTGGGCTAGTGGGGTGCATGAGGTGACACTGCTGCGGAAAACTATGCTTCATCTTGCTCCCTCTCCTGGGCCCAGCTGGCCCTGCCTTATCTGGGCCTCGGTGACACAGAAAAGTTTTTATTCCTCAAAAGCCAGGAACATTTTCCATTTTGAGACCCAAATGTGCTTATTTGGGCAATCTCAAACAGAATCAGCCTGGGCTCTCCTTCCTCCTCTAATGCATATGTCTCTGAGATTAATCTGAACGTTTGGGTTTTTGTGTTCACCCATTCTGTGAAAAGAACTGGGATTTAGAGTCCCCGAATTATCATTTTGTCTTCTTCCAGAAAATATCTTGACCTACTCCTGTTTGAAGGACTGGTGTATTTTTATCAGTGTCTCACTCTCTATTTCCCCTTAAAATGCAAATGGTCAAGGGAAAGTTAAACTATTAAATTCTTAACATGTGCTCATGAATTAATTTCTCAAGAAAGTGACAAGAGAATTGAGAATAAGAAAACTGCTAGGATAGGTAAAAAGTATATATGGGTGCAAAGAGTTGGGGGATGGGAGCAAGAGATTGAAGGTGGAATAAAAACAAGCATGATTCACTTACAGAGACACACACATGCACACAGCCTGAGATCACCAAAGCCAAACTTCTTTTTTGCTATTCTTGCTTGGGACATGCCCAAAGTGTGGCATTTCAACAGTAAGCTGTTGGAATAAGTACTAGAGCTCTGGAGTTAGAGAAAATGGGTTCTGACCCTAATTCGTTTCTTTGTATCTATATTACCTGCTACAAGTTGTTGAATCTTTCTGACCCTTAATTTCCTTATCTGTAAAAAGGGATAACTCTTATTTCTTAGGAGTGTTGTGAAGATTAAATAAGATGATGCATACTGAGTGATTGGCACAGTGCCTAATACATAATAAATCAAATTAAAGGACAATGAGCTTCAGTATACATTTGGGAGGACTCTCAGCTTTTAGGAAAGAAGAGGACCCCCAAGTTTCTTCCATCACCTCTGTTGCATTATTTTTCTAGAAGAGATTAGGGAGAGGGTGGCAAGATAGAATAGCTGATGTCCCTTTGCTATTCATATTGGCCTAACCAGAATCAGCAAAGATTTCTCTTCAAACTAGGCAGCACTGAGGCATTTACTTCATCATGGAGTGCCTTTCCTCCCTAGCTACTGCTTCTCTAGCCAGCATGCAATCAGCATGACAATTCTTGCTGGGGCCCTGCGCTCCAGGAGATGTTAGGGTGAGGACAGGGCAGCCTTGTGGGAGATGCTTTCTCAGTGCCAGCCAGGCTGTCTTCTAGCTGGGAAATGCTGACACTCCAACAACAAATATAACACCCCTCCCCCTTCAGACTACTCTCTTATTCCTGCTTCTGCACAATATGCAGGCACATATCCTCTGGGGTTCTATTTCTAAATCTCATTTCACCTTTTGCTCTCAGCTTCAGGCTTCTGCTAGGGAATTTTGGAGAGTGAGAGCAGAATTTGGATTCACCTTTATAAACAGAAGCCAAGATTCCCAGAATCAGCTGCTGGCTCCCCAGGCTCCCTAGCTTTGGCTTCAAATTTTGTCCTCAAGTGGCCTGGTTCATTGACCAGGGAACTTCCATCGAATCCATGGCAATGAAGAGAATGTGAGGCAGCCCCATTGGGCTTTGAGCAGGAAGAGAGCAGTTGAAGCAATAATTCCTCAGCTTGTTACCAAAGGTGGCTAATGGATTAATCAGTGCCTTCGTAGCAAGCCTTGAATATGAGTGTGAAATTAGCTTGGATAAATACCCAAGGCTGGAGTGTGCATGTTCATGCATACATGAAGGAAAGGGATTTACTGAGCCTCCTGAGAAATGCTCTTTTTTCCAAGGCTTACCTTCTCCACTCACTTCTGCTCTGCTGCATCCCTAGCAAGGTTCTTGGTTTTTAACCCCATGCTGACCCCAAGTGTAAATCTGGTCCCCATGCTGACCCCAAATGTAAAGCAGGGTTTTTCCTCTTGTCTGTTGGTAGAGAATGGTCACTCAACCATTTGGCATCTTCCATAATAATTGATGAGAAAAATGATTATGTGGGGACTGTAGAATATAGTTGCTCAAGCCTGAAGTCTCTTTGGGACAATTACTTTTAGGCAAATAACTAATGTAAAGCTGAGTTTCCTTCTCAATAAAATGTTGATAGCAGCATCTACCTCAGAAGGTTGCAGAAGGGTTAACTAAGCTAATGAATATAAAGTGCCAGCACAATGCCTGGCACATAATAAGTACTTAATAAATGGCAGATGCTATTAATAATCCTCTACGTCTTTATAGCACTTAATTATTTTCAAGGTACTTTCACGCAGTCTCACATGAATCTCCTAACCAACCCATGAGGCATAAGATGCAAAGTACATAGTATTATCCTCATTTTTACAATTAGAAAATTAAGTTAGCACAGGATTAAGTGTCATAGCTGTAATTAATGAGAATCCATTCCCGTCCCACACCCTTTCCACCACCCTACAGCAGCTTAAGAAACCAGACTAGGACAAATTCACTATTTACATCAGAAAAAGCAGGAGACCTGAGTTATAACATGTGCTTCTCATCAAATAACAATCTCTCTGAGTCTAGCTTTTGCATTTGTGATGTTAGAGGGCTCTTTCCAGGGCTGATGATCTATTGTCTTCAACTCTCTCTTAATAATGGGGCTGGGTCCAGAGATATGCAGTAAGGAGAGAAGGTACTTCTCATTGGTCCTCATCCTTTACCACTCCCATGACCCTGATAACCTATTGCCTGTATCACAGCTACTTCTGTGGATGTATTATCTCCTCAAGTAGAGCTGAGTTCCAGGAGAGCAGGAGAACAATTTTATTTAATTGTGCTTCCCCTAAAGTAGCTAGCACAATACTTTCCACATAGTTAGGACTCAATAACTACTTGTAGATTGATGATTTTGTAGTCTGGAGCTCTAATTCAGGGCTAACTAGTGCCTGTGTGAAGGTCAGCCTCATTATCCTATCAAGTATTTGGCGTTCTTAAGATTTTAACCATTTTAGTTTGAAAACTGTAGCTTTAAACGCTGTGTGTGATGTTGTGTGAGGGGCTGTGTGTCATGTATTTCCATTGTAAAGTTACCATTTTCTTAATATGTTAACAAAGTCTGTGGAGAGAGGTTTTGAGTCTATATAAATATTCTGTTTCTTTTCAAACTTTCACCCATTGATGATTATAGCACCTATTAATGATTGATGATTCTTAACTGATTGCCATGGATGACTAACGGTTCTACCAAGAGGGTAGAAGAGGAACAGATTTCTATAACCTAATATACTGTTTATAAAATGTCAGCTACTCCACGGGTCCAGAGATACCCATCATAATCCTTGTTAGTGAGAAAAACCAAAACTTTCTGGTATGTAACAGCATTAGTGTTTCAAGATATTGGTTAAAATGTGCTGCTGAAACATGTACTAGACAAAGCAAAGAACACCCTCAGTTAGGGGTAGCTGACAATCACCTGTTACATGTGAGACCAGGGATTGCAAAGAGGAGACACACTGCCACCCTCCATCAGGGCTTTTTACTGCACGGTACTCAAGTAGCTTCACAATCTTTTGGATCACAAAGTCTTAAGCAGCCATAATAAATGAACTGAAATTGACATGTCAGATCAAATCTATTTGGCATCTCTGATGTGGGGAACACATTTATAAGGAAAATCAACTATATCAACGGCATTTCACCCCTGATGTAGACTTGGATACCAAAGCAAATCACTTTGCAACTTTCAAACAAATTAGGTAACTTTCTCTGGACTATGATCATGAGTAATTGAGGACCTGGGTCATTCTATATTTTGTAGTCGACTTGTCTTTTCTTTAAAACTGAATTTCAGCATGACAGCAAAGTTGAACTGTCAACTAATGAGAAAATGGTATACAAAAATAATAAACTACTTGAAGGTATACAAACAGTATATGCTAAAGAAAGTAAATACATGATATAATAAGACACCAATATGTAACTCTTAACTATTAATGTTTGTTTAATTTAATTCTGATTCTAGCCCTGGAGAATTATAAAACAATTCACCCAAAATTTTTTTAAAAGATAAAATTTATGTACAGTTTCTGTTTTTCAGTGTTTGGCTTGTCATCAAAGACCTTTGTAAAAACTTTACTCCATTTTGCTTGGCATCCATATCAGTCAATATTTCATTGTTCTGCTTTCTCTTTAAATTCCTTAATTTTCATAATGGTGATTTTTTTTGTTCCTAATTCTGAAAGCATATTATAAATCAGTCATACAACATGACTGCAAAGATACATGTAGAATCCTTTTTCCAAATAATTTCCATCTAACAACTTTCTTCTACATAAGAACTTCTTTTTAATCCTGAGACTGAACATTAACTTAGAAATTGTTTATTTATTTATTATTTCTTAATTACAAATTTCCAGGTTGGCCTCTGTCAAAACCTAGTGACAAAAATGCTTCCAATATCATTTTGAAAATACATTCAAACAGAATACACGTAAGTTTAAAAAAATTTTAACTCATTATTGTGAAATAATTTCCAACACAAAAAAGTTTCTAGAATAATAAAAGTAGCTTTTGCATTTTATTAATTCTGATTTACCAATTGTTAACATTTTGCCACATTTCCCTTTTCCCTCTCAAAGTATTTGAAATTAAGTCGTATAAATCACACCCTTTTACTCCTAAATACTTCAATATTTCTTAAGAATAAGAACATGCTTTTACATAAACAGTACAATTATTTAATTGAGAATATTTGATATTTATTCAGTACTATTATTGTAAGATTCACTATATGAACTTTCACTATTAGGGTGATCCTTCTTGTCCCATTTAGAACCCCATTCTATTGTAAGAGTTTTCTTTTCTTCCTTCTTGTTTACTTTTGTGTTTCGTTACTATTAGTATGAACTCACTGGTTCTTATTCAATGGCAATGGATTATAATAAATTACTATAATTATGCATTTCAATGCATGAATCATCACAGATGTGATCAGAGAGAGCATTTTCAATTTGGCCTTTTTAAAAGGTCTCCATTTTTTGTTTTTAAAAAAAATCACTTCTTTACTTTGTAGTACTGTAAGATATTCTAAGTTCATCTTGTATTTTCTCTGCCCCAAACCTAGAACCAGTCCTGTGGTTGTTTTTTTTTTTTTTTTTTCAATTGAGGAATGGTATTTACAATCCCAAATCTAGACATAAAATTAGATTTTAAAAGATATTTAGTGTTTCTTCTGTCGTGGCTAAGTGCCAGTTTGGACAAATTTAATTGTCCGTAGAGTCAAACAGTGGGTGAGCTATATTGGCAGACCTAGTATCATAAATCTTAACAAAAATGCAAAATACTACTGTCTTTCTTCTATTTTAAGATACTAAGATACACCATAGTTTTAATAATAGCTTCTTGGAAAGCGGAAGGAGGGTAAAAACTCTATGTTAAATGTTCATATTGATTATAACGCAACCACTAGTTTCAAAAACTTCAAGATTTGAAGAAATTTGCATATAAGAATCAAGAAAATAAGCAATTTGTTTCAAAGAAAATCGTATCATTATGGCTTCATGTAGAATCATTCAAATGATTTAAGGAAAGCATTGAATAATATTATAAATAGATTTGTTTACATTAATTCTTTCTCTTTTACTCCTATCTATACATTCTTTCATACTTGCTAGGTTGTAATAAAAATTTAGGGATAGGTCAAAAGAATCTATTTTATTTTTTAAAGATACACGAACGATAAGAAGAAGTTACAGCCAGGTCTACCCCTCAACAATTGAGCTTAAAGAAGATATTACTAGAAACATGTTGATTTGTTTCATATTTTCTCACGTCTACATTTTAATAGGTCTGTTGTATCATCTCAATGACTTGGAAAACAAAACATATTTTAATAATAATAACAAGAATACTTTACATATAACTATGACTTTATGTTAAACACATTACAAAGGCAATCTTATTAAGGGTAGCATGGTGTACTAACTAATTAGAATTTTATTGCCTAGGACAAGTTCCTACTTTGCTACTTACTAGATTTGTACCCTTAGGCAAATTATTTATCCTCTCTAGGCCTCAGTTTTCTCATTTGTCAAAGGAAGGTAATATTCTAAAGGAAACACATCCTAAAATGTCATTGTGAGGATAAAATGAGAGAATTCATGGAAAATGCACAGACCAGTACAGTGCTTGGTATCCAGTAACCCTCTCAGTCAATGTTAGGTAATGAAAAGTAGTTCAAAGACAGGGGTTTGTATCATTCTAATATCTCAAACGAATATTTTCTTTTTACAGCCCTTGTAAGAGAATTTAGTACATTTTTCTATTTACCCAAATAGGGTCAATAGTGTAATGGCCCAACAGGTTCTCCTTGCCCACTGCCTAGACAGAGCTGATTTATCAAGGCAGGGGAATTGCAATAGAGAATTTAATTCACACAGAGCTGGCTATACAGGAGACTGAAGTTTTATTATTACTCAAATCAGTTTCACAGAGAATTCAGGGATTAGAGTTTTTAAGGATAATCAGGGGGACAGGGGCTGGTGAGTCAAGAGTGCTGACTGGTTGGGTCGGTGATGAAATCATAGGGAGTTGAACCTGTCCTCTTGCACGGAGTCAGTTCCCATGTGGGGACCACAACACCAGATGAGCCAGTTTACAGATCTGTGTGGTGCCAGCTGATCCATTGTATACAGGGTCTGCAAAATAGCTGATGCACTGATCTTAGGTTTTAACAACAGTGATGTTATCCGCAGGAGCAATTTGGAGAGGTTCAGAAATTTGCAGCCTCCAGCTGCATGCTTCCTAAACCATAATTTCTAATCTTGTGGCTAATTTGTTAGTCCTTCAAAGGTAGTCTAGTCCCCAGGCAGGAAGGGAGTTTGTTTTGGGAAAGGGCTGTTATCATCTCTGTTTCAAAGTTAAACTGTAAACTAAGTTCCTCCCAAAGTTAGTTAGGCCTATGCCCAGGGGTGAACAAGGACAGCTTGGAGGTTAGAAGCAAGATGGAGTCAGTTAGGTCAGATATCTTCCATGGTCATAATTTTCTCAGTTATACTTTTTGCAAGGATAGTTTCAATAGGAAGAATCTTCTTAAGTTCTAAGTCAGGAATATGAATTAGGAAGCTGCAACAAGGTAAACAAGTACACCTACCTATTGTGGTTTAATTATCTAGTTCTTTGTTTTACTCACCACCAGGAGGTACTAGGCTGACAAACCTATCCTGTGTTCTCATCTATTACTCTCCCATCTACAGGAAAACAATGATTCACGTAAGCCATTGGTTTAAAAGACTGAGCAAACATTTTTGAGACCCAGAGAAGCAGAGGAAAGAAAAAAAGGACACATACCCAAAAGGTTTAGATTGCCCTGTCTCTCTCTCAGGTTATGTCATTCCGGCTGACTCAAATTCTGTCATAGTGCTACTCATAAACAGTCCTGAGGGTACTTAACCCAGGACAATACCGCACAGATGATTAACATCAAAGAAAGAAGAGAAGACATTCTTCATCGCCCATGATAAGGGATTCACCATTTCCCTTTTAATTCTTTAATTGGCCTTTCTAATTAGAGGGATTTGCTGCTTTATTTGGCAGTAGTTGGCTGTGATCTGTGTGATTTCTGCAACACTAAGCTAGACTGTTTGCATCTTAAAGGGATTCTGGGGACTCCCTACCCTTTCTGGGATTTATTTGATGCTCTTCGAGGGTTTTAGAGAACTGAGGTCAAGGATGATCCATTAGCATGCAGAAGGAAACTGGGAATCCACTGCTTATTTCACAGCAATTACATCACTCACTCTGGCTCAATTCCCAGATTGTCAAGTGAAGCAGTGGATGAAGCAATAAGTGTAATCAGACTGCCACAGGTCCCTTGCCATTTGCATAGCTCTTGTCCTAGGAAGTTTTAACGTTGGTTTTTTTTCAAAGTTTTCACCTAACAAAAAGCTGACAAAAAGAAAAAAATTGTTTGGAAAATATTACAGCATGTGGGGGTATGTGGGAAATCAGCATGAAACACAGTTTACTAGGGGTTGTACTATAATGCTTCTTAAATGCATAAGGTTAGAACAGAATATGTAATTATACGATCATCATAAGAAGCAATTTGTAACAATTAACTCTTCAGGGAGGCCTGTTTCCACCTTCTCTGTGGAAGCTGCAGAAGTTTTTATTTTCCAAGGGACCAAACTCACAAATGGTCAAAGTCCTTTTAAAACTAGAGAGCCAACAGCATTGAGTTTTGCACTTTACTGGTCAAGCATTTCTGCTCTGTTAACGCCCATCCTGTCCCCACTTTCCCCGGCCCCTATTACCTAGTATTCACCAAAGTTAGACTCAGAAGTGTCTCAATTTCCAATTTTCTCTCATGCTTTGTACAGAAGCTTAATGCTTTGTAGAAGCTGGACATGTGGCTTCCTTGTCCCCTCTAGCCACCAGTTTACGGACCATGATCTGTTTGACCTTTTGCTATCAGCCTATATCCCTTCAGCCTCAGGGGTTTTCATGGCTATTCCTGGTCTGAGATTTTCATCTTTGAGTTCAGTGGCTCACCAAAGATCTAATTCAGCAGACTGTCTGCCTCTGGCTCCTTAATTAGCTCCCGGGAGGCTTTTCTTGAAAGTCTTTCTGGATCATTTTGAAAGGGGCATTTCCTGTGTCTAAAGCTCCATCCCCATCAGGAGGTATAGTTTAAAGCTCAGCTTACTCACCCTAGACACAGATCACAAGGCCCCTGATTATAAAAACATGCTATGAGAGAGATCAAGGATGAAATAATTTTTCTCTTTATGCCTTTGTTTCCTCAAAGGATGTTATTTGTCCACCTATTGTATTTAATAAACTGAAAAGGCTACAGTGATGAATATATTTTCATTCCTGCCTTAGAAGATGTACCGTCCAGAGCAATGGTTCTTTAACTTCGTTGTTCCTAAGAAGCACCTGGAGAGCCTATTAAAAACAAGACACTCAAGCTCCAAAACTCAGATATTATCATTCCACTATCTCAGTGTAGAAGGTGTAGACGGTGGCCGGAGAATCTGTTTTCTTTTGTTTTGTTTGAAACAGAGTCCAGGTTGGAATGCAATGGCTCCAATACAGGCTCACTGCAGCCGTGACCTCCTGGGCTGAAGTGATCCTCTCACCTCAGCCCCGAAAGTAGCTGGGACTACAGGCACATGCTACCACACCAGGCTAATTGTTAAAATTTTTTTTGTAGGGAAGGGGTTTTACTATGTTGCGCAGGCTGGAGAATCTGTGTTTTGAATAAGCACCCCGGAGAACTGACATGGGATCCTGTGGATCCTTAAATGAACACAACTCTATAAAAGAGATATTTCAAGCTTACATCACCACTCTTGGGTACACAGTTCTGGAAAACAGTAGACAAAACATGGCCTATATGTTTGGTTTTCCTAAATAAAATGTGGAACTTGTGTTCTATCTGTGTAGTTTATTCCCACCAAAATACTCATATTGCTTTTATATCCTTTTACCTTCCTTTCCTTAGTCACTGAATTGAGCATTGTGTGTCTCTACTTTAGAGATGGGGAAGAAGTTACAAACCATCACTTGATCTACCACCCATTCCACAGCAAGTTGTAGCAAGTTCAGGTCTCCAGCAAGTAAACCCACCATGTTCACAACATAACAAGATAGAATTCTTTTTTAACATCAGAAAATACAGTGGCCTCCCCAAGCTCCTATGCGCAGTGATTACTCAATGATGCAGAAATAATAAACCATTTGACTTTCTCGGGTTCACCAAACTATGGGTGTTGCCTAGGAATCCGAAATTTTTAAAAGGTCTCCAGAGAAGGATGCTTCTGGGAACCACTGTTATGGGGGAGAATGTATAGAGGGTAAGGAAGAGAGTAAGGTGAGTCTCCCCACCTGCAAGTCCCACCACGCTGTTCAACTTGAGTCCGTTAAACTTTTCACTCATGTCTATTCTTATTCTTTTCTGGGCTCCTACACCTAAACCTTTCTTGTTTTTATTTCCCTTTAGAAATAAGCTTTCTTGTTTTTATTTCCCGTTAGAAAAATATTCAGGGCATAATTACCTCTGTCTATTTTTGGAGCAACGATTGCTTCTTTCCATATGTGATTGCCCAAGTTCATTTATCTCCAGTGTGAATGAAGCCTGTGGATTCTCTGGTGTTATCTAAATTATTCTGGTGTTAAAAGATGTACTTGGGATTATAGAAAATTATAAATAAGATAAATATGCATGTATATGTAAATGTATGTGTGTGTATGTGGGGGGGGGTATTTTGAGATGGGGCTTGCTTTATAACCCAGGCTTGAGTGCAGTGGTGCCATCACTGCTAGCTAACTGCAACCTCCGCCTCCAGGGCTCACATGATCATCCCACCTCGGCCTCCTGAGTAGCTGGAACTACAGGTATGTGCCACCATGCCTGGATAATTTTTGTACTTTTTGTCAAGACAAGGTTTTGCCATGTTGCTCAGGTTGGTCTCAAACTCCTAGACCCAAGTAAACCACCAGCCTAGGTCTCCCATAGTGCTGGGATTATAGCTGGGAGCCACAGCTTCTGGCCAAATATGCATATGTTAAATAGATGTTATGAACCTATATATAATAGATATAGATTTCAAAAATCTTTTGAAAGGTACATTTGCCATCAGTTCTTTTATTACAACCCCTTCTACCACCCTCAACTTCAAATATTATATGAAACTTTTCTCAAAACAATTTCTAACGGAAACACAAGGATTTATTTGCTGGCTCTCATCCCAGTCAGAGAAATGCTTTGTAGATGGCCATGTCAGACTCATGTCTGGCATTCAAAAATGCTAGAGAGAGGCAGTGGAAAAAATCTCCAAGTATCTTCATCTATATAATCTCTGCTTGCAAGACTGGTTCACAGTAAAACCATGAAGAGCACCAACATTCTACTTGGCTCTAGCTTCTCCTCTTTCTCTAGGCTCTGCAAATATTTTCCTGTTAACAATTCCTTTGGTCTATCTCAAGCATCAGCATCCTCTACCTTGATGAAAGCATAGATTTTTTTGTTTTTTTCTAGAGTGTAAATGATCACTTGAGGAGAACTGGAAAGTCCTTGATAAATGTAAAAAGGTTTCAAAATCTATAGACCTTCCTCCAGATCCTGCTTTTTCCTGTGCTAGCTCTTAAGCATGGAAAAATTGTGTGGCCTCTCTCATCCTCAGTTTCTTCAGCTATAAAATGAAGTTAATAATAGTGCCTCCTTCAAAGAGGTGTTATAATGAATAAATGAGAGAGGCACACAAAATGCTTAATATAGCATGGGCTCATAATAAGTATTCATTAAAGGTTTAATAATTATTATTATTCATCTTGGGAACATCTGTGTGTTCATTATCATAAATTTGAGAAAAATAAATAAAAATTTTTATTAAGATTATTAACAAGCAAATGAATGAGGATTTGTCAGGGATGCAGCAGGGGGCCGGGGGGAGCTCAATAAATGTTCTTGCTTGATATAATACTTTTAGCTTTTTTCTTTTTTTGACAGAGTCTGGCTCCATCACCCAGGATGGAGTGCAGTGGCGCAATCTCAGGTCACTGAAACCTCCACCTCTAGGGTTCAAGCCATTCTCTTGCCTCAGCCTCCCGAGGAGCTGGGACTGTAGGAATGTGCCACCACGCCCAGCTAATTTTTGGTGCTTTTAGTAGAGATGGGGGTTTCGCTATGTTGGCCAGGCTGGTCTTGAACTCCTGGCCTCCAGTGATCTGCCTGCCTAGACCTCCCAAAGTGCTGGGCTTACAGGCGTGAGCCACCATGCCCAGGCACTGTTAGCTTGGTAGTCTGGCGGCTGGATGTCTCAGGAAGTCGTTGTTTCATTCAGATGTATTTGTTCAGCAAAACTGTACTGTGCAAATGCTATGTGAATTATACGTCAATAAGTTAAACACACACACATAACTGTACTGTGCACTCTTCTATATGCAGAGTACTGAGATAAGTGCAAAGGATATTAAGATAAAGAAAGCACAGTTCCTGCCCCCTGAATGTGAATGGGAGATCATCAGAGCTTTGATCATATCTTCACTCTCCATCTAATACATCCCTAGAGCACACGTCAGCACTCAAAGGAGAATGTGCCTAAATGAGTCAGTGCTGAAGATGGTACACAAGGTCCCCCACTCTGAATCACCTAACAGTCCTCTAGCCACCATGGGAGTCAAGAGATGTCCTTTCTCATTTCACTTTCTTTCCTTGTCCAGCTTCGTCTCAGAGTGACCCCTGTCAAGAGTCTCCTCAATAAGGGATTGGGAAGTGGTTATTATGGGAATGGAGACGGTAAGGGCCAGATGATTAAAATGGGATTTCTACAAGTGCCATGGCAGGTTGGAGGAGTGGCATGAAAAGCAAAATCGTAAACGTCCTGTCACTTTGAGTTTGAAACTTCACATAGTACAACTTCTCCATTGCTACAAGGCTGCAGAGTGCTCCAGCTAACATTCCCTAGATAGTGCGAAGCTGCTTCTACCTCTTCCCTCTCCTCCCTCAGGGCTTAGAAATGCTGAAGTGTGAGTAGAAGTTTTCCATTGCTTTACCATTTTTTTTCCCAAAGAAAGAAAAATGTTAATTTCCAGGGAAAGATAAAATGAAAAACAGTTTTGGTAAAACAGCCAGGCCAGCAAAAAATAGTTTTGAACCAGAAATTATTCTGGCTTTATGAAGCAGAAATTAAACAAAAAAAAGATGATGACTCCTTGGGCAGAATGAGATGTCTTTTTTTTCAGTAGCAGGGGAATGTTCTGTTATATAGCAGAGGAGCCCTGAGCTGAGAGTTAGTTGAGAAGCATGTGTCTGATCCTAGCTATCATTGGTTTCTGTGATCCTAGATAAGCTGTATTACCTCGCTTGCCTCAAACGCATCATCTAGAAAAGAAAACAATATAATCCTTAAGGTCTCTTCCATCTTAGACACACTATTGGTCTGCGAAATGTGACAGAGAAAGACTTTGTCTCAAAAAAAAAAATAAAAGAATACAGCATTACAGCTCATGGAGCTATTTAAATTACTTGGTGGTCTCATCACAGTATAGACATGCAGTTATGAATACACAATATTGGACACATACTTCTAACTCTAAATCTTGCCTTTTCAAACCCTGAGCCTCAATGATTCCTAAGACTGTCATTAAATTTCTCCCAGCCAGCGATTGCATTGGTAGCTCACAAATTAATTTTCTATACATTATTTTATGTAACTTTTATCACTACCCTGTGAGGGATTATCTTTCCATTTTACAGATAAGAGAAAAAAATGATCTCAAAGAAGTGAAATATTCTATCTTCTACAGATGATAAGTGGCATAACTGGGACTCAGACAAAGATTTTTATTTTCCTGTTAGTTCTCTTATGCTACGTCTTTGTGGTAATCCTGGTTAATGTGGAAAGAGCTATGAAGCCTTGGTTAAATAAAGCTTCAAGTTGAAATACTTTTGTCATCTGTTAACCGAGGCCCTGCCCACATAGCTTCTAATAGAAGTAATTAGCTGCCACCCATCCATATGAGACACTGACCGTGAAAGACCTACAGACATTACTTTAACAATACCACTATGTGAGATCATGGCTAATTATTCTTGTCCTCTTCTATTTCTCATCTTGTTAATGCATTATCACCATTTGTGCATTACCCAAGCCCAAACCTCTAGGCATCTTTCACTTCTTTTATCTTATCTGCTATGTCTAACAGGCCACTATATCTTGTACATTTTTTTTCCTTGGAAATATGTTAAATCCATCTCTCTCACCTATACCACTGTTCATTCCCAGGGTCAGCTCAAATCACCTGATCTCCTTGTATCAAGCTCTACTGTCACTAGTCCATTTAGAACCCACAAACAATTATTTTTCAGAATAATAACTTTATGCAACTCCTGTTCTTAAGAACCTTTAATCCATACCCACCATGACCCCTGACCTCCAAATGAGACTCTATAGCATGGCATTAACATCCTTCTTCAATGAGCTTCCAACTTAAATGTTCTGGCCTTATCTCTTCCTTCTCCCTAATATTTACCTTATACTTAGTCCCCAGGTCCCCTCAGGAAATAAGATATAAAATAAGAAGAGTAAAATCAAATGGTCTAATTCTAGAACCATCAACATTTAAATGTTAATTGAAAGAAGAGGAATCAGTGGAACTGAGAGAAAGCAGCCTCCAGGTAAAAGGTCCTGGATTCATTAAACAACAATGTGTAAGGTCTTTTTCAGAAAAGATCTGAACATAGCTGAAATGTTCTTGGTAGGAAAACAGGAACTTCAGAGGGCACAAAGGAGCGAGAACAGGAGGAAATGGGTCCAAAAAAGGAAGGGACTGAACTGAGCAGAAATGGGAGAGTCAGAACAGACAGCTCAGTACATCTCAGGGATAGGAAAGGAACAAAAGCACTGTGATTGAATCCCACCTTAACACAAAAGTGTGGCTGCAATCTGACAACTTCCCATAAATAAATTATCCTCAACTCATGATTCATTCATTCAACTAGTACTTTCTGTGTGCTTGGCACAAGAATAGGAAGTTCAGTTAAGCAATGGTGACACAGAAATCTAAAAGGAAAAAGAAAAAGATAAAAGAAAAGAGAAGTTTGAAAAATTCCACAATCCTTTTATCAAGGAGCCTATGACCCAGTGTTTGGGATTGTCAAGTGTTTGGGACTGTTTTATGATTTTATCATAAAACAATGATAAAGACAAACACAGGATTTGGGGGTAGATAGAGCCCTGAGGGAGTCAGGAAGTTTTCTTCTTATGGAAGATGCTGTGGAACTGATCTCAGAAGCTTTAGCCTCAGTTCAGTTCTTAGGTTTTGAAAGAGTTTGACTAATTCACCTGTAGTAAAGAAGGTAAGGACTGACATCCTATTACACTGACAGGTGGGGCTGAGAACCATCATAACTGAGGTACTCAGGTTACTTTAACTTTCTACTTTCAGTCTTTCTTTCAACATCTTCCACAGGAAGAAAATTTTCTGGATCCTTCAAGGCTCAATCTACCCCAAAATCCCATGTTTTCCTTTATGATTGTTATATTTACTTGACAGTCCCAAACACTGGGTCATAAGCTCCTTGAATATAAGGATGGTGGAATTTTTCAAAGTTCTTCTCTTAGTCTAAAAGTATGGGCACAATCATAGTAATCTAACTACCTCAATTATGATGGTTCTCAGCCCTACATGTCAGTGTAATAGGATGTCAGTCCTTACACTTTCTTACCTAGTCCTCTCCTCCCCTGGTGTCCAGGATGGTGCTGTCCAAGCAGGATCCTTTGCCATTCTGGGCCTCTACCTCTTTTCCTAGTCATTAGTGCTCTGGACTTACCAGTTCTACTCAATCTACAGACCTATTCCACATCTGCTGATTTCCTCTTGTGATCCAGGACACCTGACCTCCCTGGTGATTTCTGCAACCATCCCACTAACCTTGAGACTGAGTAACTTATAAAGAAAAAGAAGTTCCATTGGCTGGGAGGCTTCACAATCATGGTAGAAGGTGAAAGGCATGTCATACATGGTGGCAGGCAAGAGAGGAAATAAGAATGAAGTGAAAGGGGTTTCCCTTTATGAAACCATCAGGTATCATGAGACTTATTCACCATCATGAGAACAGTATAGGGGAAATTGCCCCCATAATTCAATTATCTCCTACCAGGTCCCTCCTACAACACATGAGAATTATGGGAGCTACAATTTAAGAGGAGATTTGGGTGGGGACACAGCCAAACCATGTAACATCACTTTTTTTTAAAATAGTTGAAGAGATTTATTCTGAGCCAAATATGAGTGACCATGGCCCATGACAAAGCCTTCAGGAGGTCCTGAGAACGCATGCCTAAGGTGGTTGGTGAGCAGCTTGGTTTTCTTTTCTTTTTTTTTTTTTCTTTTTTTTTTCTTAAATAAAAACCGAGCTAACATCACTGTTTTTGTAGTTTTCCTTGTAGAGGTCTTTCACTTCTTTGGTTACATTTATTCTTGGGTATTTTTTGTTTTTTGGTAGCTATTGTAAGTTGAATTACCTTCTTAATTTCTTTTTCAGCTAGTTTGTTGTTCATGGATAGAAGCACCACTAATTTTTATATATTAATTGTGTGTTCTGCAACTTTACTGAGGTTATTTATCAGTTCTAAGAGCTTTTTGGTAGAGCCTTTAGTTTTTTCTAGATATAAGATCATATCATCTGCAAACAGGAAGAGTTTGACTCCCCTTTTCCAATTTGGATGCTCTTTATTTCTTTTTCTTGCCTAACTGCACTGGCTAGCACTTGCAGTTTTATGTTGAATAGGAGTGGTGAGAGTAGGGATCCTTATCTTGTTCTTGTTGTTAGAGGAAAAGCTTTCCCTTTAAGTAAGAAGTTAGCTGTGGGTTTGCCATATATAACTTTTATTTTCTTGAGGTACTTTCCTTCTATACCTAATTTGTTGAGAATTTTTATCATGAATTATGTAATGCTGAATTTTATAAAATGGTTTTTCTACCTCTATTAAAATGATCATACAGTTTTTGTCCTTCATTCTATTGATGTGATGTATAATATTTATTGATTTGCACATATTGACCATCCGTGAATTCCTGGGATACATCTCACTTGGACATGGTTTATCATCTCTTTGATTTGTTGTGGATTCAGTTTGCTAGTATTTGGTTGAAGATTTTTGTATCTCTGTTCCTCAAAGATATTGGTCTGTAGTTTTAAGATTGTATGCTTGCTTGGTTTTGGTATCAGGGTTATGTTAGCCTTATAGAATGAGTTAGGAAAAATTCACTCTGCTTTAATTTTTTGGAGTGGTTTGAGAAAAACTGGTATTAACTCTTCCTTAAAGATTTAATAGAATTCAATAGTAAATATTGCTTTTTGATTATTTGACGTCTTTACCCACTTCTTAGCCTGCTCCTCTCTTGGGTTTTTCACACTTGCTGCCTGCCTAGATATGTGGTTATGATTCATTTAATTTATACGCCATCATTATGCTCTGCCCTTCTTTTCTAGTACTGAGAGTCCAGTCTCCTTCATCTCCTTCATCACCCAACTGCTGATAGTCTATTGTTGTGTAGAAGCATCACTATCCTTTTGGTCTGTTCACCATTCTGTGGGCTCTCCCCTGGTCTCCTTGTTCAAATACCCTCCTTTATCCTCTGGCTCTATTGCTATTGATGGTGCCAGCATGACCTAGAACAGTTACTCCTATTTTATCAAGTATCTGACCTCTGCTCTGCATTAAAAGATACTTGACCAAGATGAATTCAATTCCATTCCCTTTTCTATTCTTTTTTTACTTCAGCAAAAT
This sequence comes from Cacajao melanocephalus, assembly GCA_963573385.1. Classification (NCBI taxonomy): domain Eukaryota; kingdom Metazoa; phylum Chordata; class Mammalia; order Primates; family Pitheciidae; genus Cacajao; species Cacajao melanocephalus. Next base: position 34,637 of record CAUYLG010064580.1, read on the forward strand.
CCATATAGGTTACCACAAGAAAAAGAAAAAAGAGACAGAAAAGAAAATAGCAAAGGAATATCACAGGCAGCATTTTAAGATGATTTGAAAATTTTCAGTGAATTTGTGTAATGAATCATTGTTTGATTAAAAAGATACTGTTTCTCTAAATCTAGCATAACTTTAATTCACTGAATTAAATAAATATGAATACTATTTTTAAAAGGGAAATATCCAAGGGAAACAGCAGAAAAATAACTTAAGTCTATGATTGCCTAACATTTTAATATTAATAAACTAATTCTGAAAGCATTAGCAAACCTAGTTTTACATATGAGGTAGTATCAGATGTACTATCAGATAAACAATTGGAATGAGACATTTACTCCATTTTGTTCAACATAGTTGCCCAATCCAGATGTTAAACTAATAATGAATTTCATTGGGTTTCAAAATTAGATTGATTAGTCAAGTATTTTGACAATTATAAAACATAGGAGCTAAGATTTCTTTGTGTGCCAAGAACTGTGTTGGAAGTTTCACGTGCATTTCCCAATTTAATTCTAACAATAATGATATGAGGTAGATAGTATTATTATCACCATTTTCAAGATAGAAATGCTGTTGCCTGGATAAATTAATTTCCTCTCTCAAGGTCACTCATCTATTATAAACTAGATTTGTGATTCCTGCCCAGCCTACCTGACTCCAAAGCCAGTACAATTAACCACTAAGTGCAGCAGTGAGAGAATTCTTTGATTCTCCTTTTTATTCTTCATGTTCCTATGCTATGTGTTCTGATCTTAACATGAAGGAAAACTACCTTTTTGATTTATTTGGGCTATACTGCTTATGTCAATGGAGGAAGCAAAAGGTTAGGTCAGTGAGCATGTTCTTAAAATAAATAAAATGTCTTTTACCAAGATATTTATTCCTCAGTACCTGAGCTGGCTATTAGTACTGGAGAACCAAAAGCAGGTTATGTGTACATTTTCTAGTCTTCAGAAGGAACACATCACTCAGAATGTTCACAAGCTATAATGTGGCCACTGTAAAACTTATCATTTTAAAATAATACTTCTCAGCTTGCTTCATGATAACTATCACATGTTTAGTATACATGTTTAGTGTATTTTTCTTCAGTTGAATTGCCCATGGTAGACGCTCTCTTTCTTTTGATAGTTTAGTAATAGCATCTTTGGCCAATCTGACTTCCTCACCTTTCCTTTTCCTGTTTCCCCTTAACATAATCTTGCTCATCTGTCTCTCAGACACCACCCAGCCCTCACCCTCAGTATGTTTTCTCAGCATTTGTTTCCTCTGCATACCTTTTAGGCTAAACGCATTCTCTTTCATGCCTTCTTTTCTTCTGAATCTATTCTCAGCATAAATTCAGCAAATGGTTGGATTCAAGTATTTTAAAAAGAAACCCATTTTGTTCTAAAATCTACTTTTTAGATGAATTAAACTGTAATTTTTTTCCTTGTCAAGTTCTGACCTCCCTGCTCACCTGTTCCACTAACAGGTCCTCATGGTTTTGTTACCTGAATCTCCCTCTGTTTATCATGTTCACATAAAGCCCCTTTCACTCATTCCTGAGTGTCTAAGCCATCCCATCTTTGGCAGTAGGCCCATCTCTATTCCAGCTGCCTTGTCCATCTAGTAGTAACCATTTCCATTTGTGTCTGTCCCTGCAGCCATCTTGTATGTTTTCCCTAAGTGGTACTCCCACCTCAGCTGACCTATCTTCCCTAGTTCCCCCTTTACCTTATCTTCTAGAAAAGAACACTGAGAGATGATACCCATTTACAGTCCCTCCACATTTTCTCTGCAGATCACAGGCATGATTTGTTTCAGAACATTCAAGGGATAGAGTAGCTGTTGGAGGTGGCTGCCCAAAGAGGACCACATGCTTGACATAAATCTAAAGAAAGTGTCCTGATTCTTGGTCTCTTGCCCCTTTCTTTAAGACTTTATATTAACACTGAACAATTTTTTTCAATGTATTGCTCTGACACTGAATCGATGTATATAATTACCTGAAACTTCTACATATTAAGACTCACTATTAAGTTATGTGTGCAAAGCTAAGCTATTTTAAAAGAAGGATGAATACTTTCCTTGCCTGTAGTCATGCCAATAATTATATTGTAAAGCATTCTTCCATTAGGTTGCTTTCTTTGTATAATGCGTTTAGAAGGATTAGAATGAAAAGATTTGGTCAAGTTCAGTATCCATTGCAGCCATTACCAGTGGTTTGCAACCAGCCCACACCAGCATCTCCAGGGACACAGTAGATTTCAGCTGCTGCATCACCAACATGTTGCCAAGGAAACAAGAGAGGGCAAAAAAAATCCTCAATGACATTCACATTCAAGGCAGTCAAGATACCCCTGGAAAGGATTTCAGTAGTGCTATGAAGGAAGCTGAACTAGGCTACTAATTGCAGATTCTAAGCTATCTCCTCTTATATCAAGTATGCTGTGTGCTTAAATCTCAATCTTTCAGTCATTCTGTTTACCAAGTCATATACTCCAGATGTCAGAATAGCAAGAGATATTTCCTGAAGAAAGGAAGAAGCAAAGGGAGAAAAGAGACAGAAGCTAGGGAGGAAACAGGTAATAGTAAAGAAGTTAAATGGTGTAAGACACACTTCTAAGGCAAGTGAAGTTTTAAGTCCTCAGCAAAGTAAGGCTGGCATAAATTTCTCTATATTTGTAGGATTTTAAACGCATTTACAAGTATATTTGTGTGAAAGCAATTGAGAAATTTTCTACACGTTTATGCCCATATTAGAATGTATAAACTTGGTCCAGCATTTTGAGTTTTCGATTTTCATTCAGGTACAAAATACGCAGGGCAGAACTTCTGTGCAACTGCTTCGTATGAGAGGCATCCCTTTCTCTTCCCAATATACAGACAACATTATATTTAACTCATTAGTTTCATTAATGCTTGTAACTTTCAATGTTTGGGGACATATATGTAATTGTGTAGAAGAGTGTAGAGATATGTAGTATATATCTTTGTGAAGACATTGATGAATCCATCACTGTGTAAGCCAGTGGATATTGATGCCCTGCCCAGATACCCAACTGGGACCTCCTTAGTGATCTATCCTGGGCTTCTGGTCAGCTTTGTTCTCTCCAGCAGCGCTTAACCCATGCCTACCAACCTCCTGACCTCAGGCTCTTGTCCTTGTAGAATATGACTCTTTTGCTCAGAATAATGTTCTCTGAAGATAGTAGCTATGAAATGCCCTACACCAGTGCTTCTCAACCTTTCACTTACATATGAATCATTTAGATTCTAATTCAGTAGTTCTGTGTTGCCCATAATCTCAGGTGATGCTGAAGATGATGGTCCAAGATAGTAGACTATACATTTCCTGAAGATAGCAGCTGATTCTGATTAATGTCTAATACAGTGACTCCCAAGATGTATGTACTTAATACATCTCTTCTGAATGAAGTTAACCTTATGATACCTCCCCACTCCACCTCATTCCCATTGCCACCCCTGGAAAGGGCTTGAAAAACTTTCACACTTTAAAAAATTCATGGTCCAAAAGCACTCTGGATGTACCTCTCGTGGTAGAATCTGGCTAACTGATTAGCACATCCATCCTCTTTCTGAGTAGAAAGCATAACTACATTTCCTGGCTTCTCTTGCAGTTCAGTGTGGCCATATAATGGAGTGTCAGCCATAGGATGTGAGTAGAAGTAAAGTGTGTGCATCTATTTCCTCTTCTGTTGCTAACCACTACACCTAGGAGTAGAATAGCCTAGAAGAGGGAAGGAGCCTGGATCCCTGAACTCTGTCTTGGAGAGAATTTACCTACTGATCAATCATCCATTTTAAAATATGAAATACTATGAATGAAGAATATTTACTATCATATTTGAACGATTATGTGCTTTTTTGTTATAGCAGCTAAAATTAGCTTATTGTATATCTTTCTCACAGATTTTACATTTTATTGTAATTATTTCTCACATGACATGTGAGCTTTCAAAGGGATTTGAAATTTCTTGCCATCCTATGCATATTACAATGTCTGACTAACAGTAGATCAAATTTCCTTTATAAATTAGTAAACAAAGGTGATGTTTTTATTGCATCATTCACCTTTCAATTTATAAAGCACCTGCTGTAAATATCATTTTACTCTCTTGTCCCACAAAAAAAGAGAACTGGAGAAAGAATAAAGCTAATTTAATTATGCTTAGACTTTAGTTTCTTTCTTTGGGGCATAGATAGTAATGAGGAAGGGAGAGGGAAAGATACCCTATAAGGGTGACTTTAGCTTCATTCCATGGTATGTGTGCCCTTTCCATGACAGATTTGATGTCCATGAGGAATATGATTATACAGAATGGAACAGAAAATGAGAAAAATGAGAGAAGGGAGGAGAAGCTTCAATGAAGGTGAATGGGCACTGGACACAATGAAATGGAAAATTATAAGGTAGATAAAGGCATTAAAGGGAAAAACGTGTATACATATATAGGAAGCATATATCATATGTTGCTATAGCTGGCTATGCAATCTACCTTTTATATAGGCTTACTCTTGTGTGGTATTGTGTTAGACTTTTCATACATTATTTATAATCTTTATAATAATTTTAATAAAGTATTATCTCCATTTTACAGAAATTAAGTCTCAGAGAGGGGAGACGAATTATCTGATGATTGGAACTCACAGTCATCTGGTTTAGAAGTTTAGTTTTTTCCTGTTTCATTACGTAGTGCAAAAAAAAAAGGTGTTCAGGGAGATTTTGAGACAAAATATTTAAAACAAAATTGTGCTGAGAAATCCAGGACTTGTAGTTGTTGTAGGTATTCTGTGGAACTTTATAAGCAATCATACTAGAGAACTACATTGCTTGGGTTACTGCCTCTGTAAGATGAGAATTATATAGTCACTGAAATAACACCACCACCAACCAATCATCCAGACCTGCTACTAAGTATTATTCAAGTTTAATTCTCCTCAGTCTTAGGTCTGATGAAAATACAGCCATAAATATAAGGGGGAAGCCCTCTGTAAGAGGCAGTCACAGTGGATGTGTGAAATTCATTGGGAATGGATGGAGGAGTAAGGAGCACTGTTTGGGAATCATATATATTTGCTGAAACAGAGACAGAAATAAAATTACTAGTTTTTTTTTTTTTCCAGTAATGGAGGAGAGGGCTGTGATGGCCATTGTTACTTGAAAACTTAGACAAGGTATTAGAAAGCAAAACCTTATGTTTCTTGACTTCTAAACCTCTGCCTTTCCAATGGACTAGCCCTCCCTACACTTGGAGATATGGGTCAGACATTTGCATGGCTGGTGTGAAGAAGTGGCTTAATGGCCATTTATATACCTTTAAAATGTTAAACACTTTTCCAGTATATTCCTTTAGATTAATCTTTGAAACTACAATCTGGGTACAGGTACCTCAGTGTATTTTCTAATAGATCTAACTGTATATATTTTTATAAGGAAACTCAATGGATCTCAAATTCTAAATCTAGTTTCATTATGTCTTTTTATAATTTTATTTTCTATACAATCCATTCGGAAATAATTCCTTCTGAGTCCACCAAGAATTTCCCTTGCATTTTTCAATAGCCATTGGAGGTCTCATTCTGAAATACAATCCAATGAGTTCTTTAAGTAATGTTCTTTTCCTCTTTTGAATTGCAACATTATTCCTACTTCACTCACACTGTTATATTTGTATTATTCCCATAGTGCTTTGTGTATGTAAATCTTGTTGGCTTCATTGAATTGTAAGAGATGGCAACGTGTTTTGCTACTCCATGTAAACTTATTGAGGGAAGAGCTTTTACCTCTATAAATTCCTGGAGCTCTAGAGTACTTGCACATGTACTAATTACATAATAAATATTTGGACAAATGAATTTTACTTCTTTTGTAGTATCATATTGCCTGGTACAGTGCTAGGTCCATAGCAAAGTATCTATGCAATCCCCATATACACAGAGTCTTAATTACTCTTTGCTCTACACTAGCTCTTAGCACAGTGAATGGCCCATCAAAGGCACTCAATAAATACAAGTTGAGTAAATTAACAGATGTTCAGAATATTTATTGCATGGTTTCCCTGCATTCCCCTTCCATTCCTCTGCATCTACAAAGGAAATCTCGTAGATCAAAGCTTCTCCAATTCTAATGTGTGTATAAATCACCTGGGGAGCTTGATAAAATGCAGATTCTGTCTTAGTAGACGTAGGATGAGGCTGGATGTCATGTTCGGCAAGGCATCTCTAACTACATCCCAGGTGATGCCCCAGGAGTCTACAGATCACATTTTCAGTAGCAAGAGTATCGACAAGCCTCCCAAAGATGCAAGCTTCCACATTTAAGTTGGACCCTATCACTGAACTTCAGCACATGTATTTTATAAAATGCTTTTAAAGATTCTTATTTTTCAGCCTCTTGGGTAAGAGACTCTGAGACACTAAATCTGTATGCAGCAAGATGATAATTATATAGTCACTGAAATAACACCACCACCAACCAATCATCCAGATCTGCTACATAAGTATTATTCAAGTTTAATTCTCCTCAGTCTTAGGTCTGATGAAAATATAGCCATAAATATAAGGGGGAAGCCCAGAAAGACTGACATTGGAAGACCAACTAATTATGTTGCCACAAATTTTATGTGTATGACAAAGAAGCAATAACAATGCTGGGAGAAATTTTACAGTAAGATTATCAATGAGAACGAAAGTTCCTAGGTATTGGAAAAGGAAATAAAAAATTTTTCCAGTGTTGTGTGAGAGATCCAGCTCATTATTCATTTCTGAATTTGTCTTACTCCTGATACCAAAGAATGTCAAAGTAACTGAATTGAGTGAAAGTCTTGGGACCAAGAAGAATTTGAACGTAAATGTTTAGCCATAAGTTTGCTACAGAATAGATAAAAATTGAAAGACACACCTTGTTTTTTAGATACTTTATTTCAGATGCAAATGTCTATAACTCACCATACCAAGCACTTAGAGAAATGTACTTATTAGCTGTCATTTGATGACCTCTTATCACCTCTTATAAAATAATCTTTTACAATTAGAGCTGCTGTCTATCCTTTATTTTTAAATGCTAGTTGGCAAGCACATGCTATGCAAGGTAAGGCAGATAATAATAGGTTTTGCTGGTTATTAAGCAGTTCTATGTTGTAGTCAAAAGTCAAAGGGCTCAATTTGGTCATAAAAGGAGCTGATCTTTTATTTGTTGTTATTGCAGTAGAAACCATAGTAAACATCATTATTGCTACTATTCTGTAGAAAGATACTCATTTTGGAACCTCTGAGTACATTTTCAGAATATGTAATCAAATTTACTCCACCCATTTGCACATATCATAGAACATTTTGAATCTATTCAGCTAATGCTTTGATATTGAGTCTCATGCATGCCACTTCACACCGTGCCCAAGATGTAAATATACCATGACTATGTCTGAACAGAGTTTAATGCATTGTTGAGTAGAATAGATTTTGGGAGTGATAAAAATTAGGTATGTCAGCCCCATTTTCCTCTCATATTCTTTATCTCTGGCCTTAAACCTCTTCCTGGTCTTCATCATCCCAAACTCCACTCTCCTATTAATGAAACTTGAGCAATGGAAGAGGAATTATGGATAAAAAGAAGCAAAGACAGATTTAGTGTATTAGGAGAGATGGTGCCGAAAGTGAAGTGCAGGTGAGGGGGACAGCAAAAGGCAGGGAAATTTAAGGATTAACGAGAAGGACATCTTGACCTTGAAGAATCAGGGTAGAAGAAAGAAAGTAATCTTGATAAAGAAAAAAATAAAGCCAGTTTTAATGTATCCCAAAAGTCTCAAGACAGATGAAGACTTATAAGAAAAACAAAAACACAATAGCAGGTTTTATTCTCTTTCACCCACTTTAACCTCAAAAACAAGTTCCTTGGAGATTTCAGTTATTGAATTAGTCATTATCCTAGACACTATTCGTATTATAATTCTTGACAACTACAATATCTATGTAGACAATCCTAATTCCTTCACCTCCATGCCTTGACCCTTTTTCTGTTGTAGGCCTCTTCCTCTCAGACTGCTGTCATAATCACATTTATCTCTCCAGCTCATACCTCTAGAACTGTGCCTGCAATGTTCTTTGGATATCAGATCATGTGACTTCCTCACTGCCTTTCACCTCTCTCGAGTCAATAGTGCCCTCCTTACACAGCTTAATTCCATTGTCTATTGTTAGAATACATTCTTATACTAGCAAACATTCTTCATTCCCTTTTCCCTCTCTTTTTTTGTAATACTAGTAATTTTAAAAAAACTTCATCTCTGGTTATTTCTAACTCTGCACTTACTCTTTGTCTGCACTCCTGAGGTGAATACAACTAGAGAAAAATATACAAAAACCCTCACTATTATTCTCAAACAGCCCTTATTTCCCTGATCTGTTCATTCTCTTGCTCTCCAAGATGGTTATTTCATAACTTCTTCTCTGCCTAAAGCTTCTGCCACCTCCTATCCAATCTTCCATCTCATCTCATGATTTTGCTTTCCCCATTCACTGAGAAAAATAGAAATAATCAGAAGAGGACTTCCATAAGCTTGCATCACTGTGTTTAACTAACCTACTAAAGCCTGTGCCCATAAACTCTGCCTTTCTTTTCATCACTGTGGTCCATATTCCTAAGATTAACCTTCCCCTTGTACTTTAGATACAGTATTTTCTTCTCTGTTGAAAGATCTAATTTTTCCTTGCTATTAAATTATTCCTACCAGCCTAGAAAAATGATGTTATTCCTTCAATTAAAAAAAAAACAAAACATTTCTTGGCCTTGCTTCCCTCTCAATCTACCTTCCTCTCTTAAATTCATTCCAAGAAGAATTAGTTTTCTTATAAAAGAGACCCCAGAGAGCTCTCTTGCCCCTTCCACTATTTGAGGTCACAGAGGGAAAACAGCTGACTCTGAACCAGAAGAGGGCCCTCACCAGACACCAAATCTGCCAGTGCCTAGTTCTTGGACTTCCCAGCCTCCAGAACTGTGAGAAATAAATTTCTGTTATTTTTAAGCCACCTAATTTATGCTATTTTGTTACAACGGCCTGAAAGATCAAGACAGTCTCTTAACTCTGACCTCCTCGTTTCATTCATTTTCCCACTGTTTGATTCTCAACAGCGAAGTTATCATTTAAAAATACAAATCAGATGATATTACCCTGTTCATAACCTTCTGATTGCTCCTAATCTCATTCTAAATAAAAGAAAAAGTCTATAATGTTTACAAGGCCCCTTGGTACTTCTTTGATTTTCTTTCTTACTATTTTCTTCACTGCTTTGCTCAACTATTCCTTGAATATTCCAGGCATAACTCACCTTAGGGTATTTATACTGTTTGTTTCTTCTGCATGGAATAGATCTCTTAGATAACAACATGATTTACTTTTTCACCTCTGTTTGGTCTTATTTCCCATGCCACCTTCTTAGGACTTCTGTAGCCAATGTCAGATTGTAACCCCTGACCTCTCCATTTCCATCTCCTGCTTTATTTTTTTCCCTTCATGGTATTTTTCATTATCTGATACTATTTATTATTATTTGTTTGTTTATTATTCCTTGTCTAGGATGTAAGTTCTATGAGAGCTGGGAATTTTTTCTACTTGTGAACTATTGTATGTCCAGAAATAAAATTCTAGGCCTCTAATGAGTATTTATCAAATAATAAACAAAGTACAATTGTGGTATTTTTTTCTTGTAAGTAGCATGCAGTATAAGGAAAATCTTAACCCCAGATACTTTTGCAAGAAGATTCTAAGGTTATTCATCTAACAGAGCACTAAACCATCCCAATTAAGTGAGAACTATCCAGCTGGTATTCCAGCTGTTTTCATGGCTCACAGTAACCCACTATTTCCAATCTCTCACTTTAGTTACTAGATTGGGTTTAGGATCACTGTATTCCTGGTAACTAAAATCTGGGTCAGAATTTCACTGCATAGGCTGAAAAACCATAAGATCAAGGATTTCATTTAAAAGTAGAAACCAGCAGAAAATGGGATCCAACATTAAAATTCACTTTCAGTAAACTGTAATCAATTGAGTAAACAGTACCCGATTGAAATCAATCAATTCGATATCAGGTAATATACAGTAGTCACTAAAAACACAAATATGTTCAGTCCCTCAACACAAGAAATGCCTATGTGCTCAATTTCTATTTGAATCTAACTTTCTTATACATACATTTGGGAATAAAATATGTACATTGTATTTTGACTGAAAATACATGAATAATTTATGAGCATACCTACTCATTGTCAGGAATTTAGTAGGTTATCCTTCTTCCTTCCTATTTTCATTGTTTGCAATGATTTTAATAGTACTTGTGGAGCAAAGTAGTTCTGTGTTTTCTGTCAGAATTTCAGACAATACCAGTCGGGTAAGAGAGACTTTTGGTTGGTGTTGTTTTCAGTGAGAACCTTCTTCTTGCCTCTCCACTGATAATAGATTTGGAGACTCATGTTAGTGGCTTAGAAGAGTGGCCTTGGTAACTACTTTATTTGTCCAAGGTAATGAACAGAAGTATTCCTACTTTTTAACGTTCCTAGGTTGAAAAACAGCAGGAAGACCCTAGATTCATAGAGCTTCACACAGAATGAGAAGGAAGGGAAGATGGAAAGGAGATGCTGGAATCTTTGAGGACAATTTTATTATGCTAAAAATGTCATTGAGATATTAATACTATTTATCTTCTTATGCAAATAGAATTTGGGCTCATGGGCATTTCTCTCTTGAAGGACTGAACATATGTGTATTTTTAGTGGCTTCTGTGTATTTTACCTGATACATAATTGATTGGTTCCAGTACAGTCAACTAGAAAATGAATTTTCACCTTAATAACATGATGCCCAAGTCCTGCCTCTCCATGTCTCCTTTCCCTTAGCTCCTTGTGAGCTTGACCATTGTTTCGAGATGTCTTGAGGCAGAAGATACTTTTCCTACTCTTACTGTGGTCTCTCCTCTCCCCTAGTTCACCTTGGACTTGGATCTCCCATACTGTATAGATTAGACTTTTCCCCATAGCCTTTAACCTCAGCTTTCTTAGCCACTCTGCATTGTTCAGGAATTCAGCTGCATACATGTGGAATAAAGTGGCTGAAGACAGCTTCAGGCATGAAGTAAGAGGCAGGGGAGGCATGGGAGCCTTGGCTGGGCAGGAAGACTAGGGCAGGGATCACGGTGCAGAGTTGGTTCAAGCCAAAGGTAATCCAAGAAAGGCAAGGTGAGGACTTAACACCTTCAAAGAGAGTCATTATTTTTTAATAAGAAATGATGAATAACCAAAAAATGCTCTCAGAGAAAAGTGTTATGGAACATACATATATGAGCACTAACAAGTAAGAAGAGACAAATTAAATTTCGCTTGCCTGTTTAATTGTAATCTTGAGGGTTCACTGTGGTGTGCTCTGCTTCTAGAGGACGGTTAGCTTTCAGTGAGTTTTCTGGACATGTGCACTTGTTACAAACATTTTAGTGAATTATTTCTCTCTCTCGTTCATGAATATCTTGGCTAACATTATAGAAAACATCATTTCTAAGGAGAAATTGAGGTTTGTATTTTTTTTCTGTTTTTAAGATTGTGTGAAGGAATAAATGTCTGATTTTCTCTTGCAGTGATGGATTGCGGGTTTTTAAAAAAAACCTTCACACAGTATGAATGAAAAACCAGAATGTTAGAAACTTGCTAATAATATAGTACTAATCAGAGTTAATTATGTGTTTAATGAATAATTAGTATGTTAGATAAATAATATATATTAGTTTGAAATCAGTATCCATTCCAAAGACATCTTTTGAGCATGTCCTGTGTGTTAAGTGGTGGCGAACAAGAGAAGCATAAGATAGGGCCCTGCCATTGAGGGAAAACCCACCACGGTGATTCTTGGAGTCAGTATATATAAGAATCACTTGAATAATTGACTAAAGTAGAGATTCTCAGGATCCACCCAGAAAGATTCTGATGCAAAGAGAATGAGAATGAGCCAGGAATCTACATTTTTAATAAATATCTCAGGAGATTCTAATGCAAGTGATCTTATTATCATGCTTTGAGAAATGCGAGTCTAACAAGATAAATAGATATATGAACTGGAAAACTACAAAATGCAGTAAATGCTCTAGCAAAGAAGTCACCCTATCTAAAGAAGTCCCATAAGAAGAAAACATTGGGCCAGGGTCCTGAAAGGTGAATCAGTTTTTCAGGTGCCGAAGAGGATGAAGAACATTCCAGATCTTGGGCAAAAGAAAAAAAAAGTGTGAGAAATGTGATGGTGGCATCTAAAGAATGGCATGAGACTCACTGTGAAGGGAACAACCCAGTGCATGGAGGGCAGCAGCAGAGTGAGGCCAGGAAATAGGTTGAATCCCAATTCAACATGTTTGTATATTTAAAACTATAAGCTTTGGGTAATCAAATGGGACTTTTGAAAAAGAGACAGAAAGAATCAAATTATGTCTGTGAGCCAAATCTCTCTTTCTGCATGGTAAAAGATGAACTGGAGAGATAAGAGTCTGGTGGCCAGTTGAAAAATACAAAATTGTGGCAATAATTCGTCAAGTGGATTACCCTCAAACCCTGAAATGACGCCAACACCCACCCATTTGCTCAAGCCAGATACTTATGAGTCATTTCTGATTCCTTCATTTTTCCCAACTACCACACACCAACCAAGAAAATCAAGTCCTATGACTTTACTGAAACATTTATGTTAAATCCACCAGCTTCCATTCACATCTGCTGCCATCAGATAGTTCAGTTACACATCCCTCGTTTGAACTCCAACAGCCTCTTAAGGGATCACCAATTCCACTTTCCTCTTAGTAGTAAGAGTAATAATAAAGAAGTGAATTATATTACATCAATCCCTTGCTTAGAATAATACAGTTCCTTCCAAATCTACCTAGAAGGGAATCAAAATTATTTTTCAGGACTTCAAGATCCTGTATCATCACACTATTATGTTTTTCTCCAAACTAATATCACAGTACTCTCTCCCAAGTTCGTTTTCATCCAGTCACAAAGGTCAGCAATATTTTCCTACCTCAGCACCTTAGCTTATGCTATTCCCTTCACCTAGGATAGTCTTCCTCTGAAGACTCTCACAAAGCTGTTTTATGTTTATCATTTAATTTATGCCCAAATGTCCCTTCCACAGAGTCCATCCTGACCATCTAGTAGTAGATTTCCTATATTCTTATTCTTCTCCCCTTGTTTGTTTCATGCATGAAAACCATTACAATGTATAATCGTTTTCATTCATTTTCTTGTTCAGTTGTTTTTTGTCTGTCTCCTCCACTAGACTATAATCTCCATAAGGGCAAAGACCATGTCCTTTTTATGTATTCTTGAATCCCCCAGGATAATACTTAGAAAAGAGTAAATGCTCATTTTATATTTATTAAAGGAATAAATGAATGAATGGATTATTGTGATATGATGCAGAGATAGAGTCATTACCACATTTATGACAGTTGAAGGCTCAGAAGTCAGTGAGATCACAAATAAAGCATGTGGATCTAAGAGGACTATGGACAAAATATAGAAAGAAAATTATAATATTTATGGAGCAAACAGAAAAGAAGGGGCTTGCTAAAGAGAGAGGGGGCCCTCAGTGGCTTGAGAAAAGAGGTAGGACTGATAGAAGATAAGGGGGTAGCTGCAACATGCCACATGCTCTGCTGGATCCCCAGCACCCAGCACAATGCCTAGAGTTTAGTTTAGTAGGTACTCCCCAAACATTTGCCCATCTATGAGATGAAAGATAAAAAATAAGGGTAGTTTCAACAATACCAAATGCTCAGAGGAAAGCAAGAAAGGTGAGGTGTTAGTAATTAAGAGGTTACCAGCCACTTTGACAGGAACATTTACTTTCTAGCATACTATAAAGTTAATTTGCTTAATCTGTTTATTTCTGTTGTTTGCTTCCTCTGCTAGAATGTACAGCCCATGAAATCAGGAAATCTTTCATTGTTTACTAACGATTCCAAGCTCCCAGAATAATTCCCAAAAAAGGCATGGAGACGAGTATTGGACTTTTCTGTAAAGCCTCAGTGTATATACAAAAAGAATTGTTTTTAAGAATGCTTATTTCTTCAGTGAGCATGGATAATAAGAACATCACCATATTATCAAATCGGCCCATTGTTCTACCAGTGAATCAGTTGGATATTAAATGATTCTAAGACTTGTGTTCAATCATCCCCACAGATTTACCGTGTGATCTTGAGATAGGTTTAAATGCCAGCAGCCATTATTTATTGTTCAATCTGCTCAATGGAAGTCAGTCCTTTAAATCTTTTTATGCAACGACAATAGCAAAGACCAGAAGGCCCTATTTTGTCTTTATCATTATGGGACACATCCCTTCCTGCTCACTGAAGCTATTGTAGATAACATTTTCTCCCCCATCTCCACTCTCCCAATTTATTTAAGGCTAAAAGAGAATGAAGTTTTATGCAGATCAAGGGTTCACTACTCCAGAGAAACCTACAACCACCTTTTCTAATCAATGTGACTAGTCTCAACAATTGGCAGATTACTGTCAAATGTAATTTATTCATTTTAAAACTTAGTCTATGCTTCTAAAGGCTCTATTTTCTTTCTTCACATTTTTCTTGAGCTTTTCTGAGAAACAGATCTGTTTATATTTCCTGGACTCAATAAAGAAATATGAAATTGCCTTTTTTCATGTGTCTGGTGGTTGAACACTCTTGTAGTTCTGAATATGTTTTTCAATTACTTTAAAAAAATAATTCTAAAATTGGACAAAGTTTTAAATTGACTCATGTTGATTTGTATTTCTCAATGTTGAGGAAAATACTATTTGCTACTAGACTAAGGAGGTTTGGGATAGCAAAGGGGAGGGAAGGCAAGTGAGCTAGATGGTGTGAGGAAATGGCGAGTAAAAGGATTAGGAGTGATGGATGCACGAGAAATTTAGAAAATACTTTGGTGGGAGAAATAACTGCCTGTGAGAGTGCTTGCACAGAGAGGTTGAATATTTTAAGACTAATCATTTATACATCTGATTTTTAAATAACAGGTGTGTGTCATATATTTAGATGTCAAAAAACTGTTGCTACAAGTGGCACCAGAACCAAAAGGATTGCAGTATCAGGACATCAATTCATTAGGACTGCAGAGGAGAGGAGGCATATGTTCTGACTACTCTCCATTGATTGGTCAGCTGCTGTTTCCATAGCAATCCATGTACAGCTCAGACATTTTTCCCCCTGTCTGCATTACCTCCATTACATAGCAAACAACATCAAGATTAATAAACAGACATACTTGGTGAATGTAATAAGATACTGCAGCCATTGTTCTTGTGGCTGATTTTCTAGCTGTAGAATAGTTATATTCTATATCACATCCCAATCACTGACGAAGCAGCAAAGGCACCTTATATTTTCTCATATTGTTGGGAAAAATTACCTTTATCTAGATAGTTTCTTGGACCATACTCATATGCTTAGAATAATAATGGGGTGTGCTTTAAGCTGGAAAGAGCAAATCCACTAGGGTTTCTTCAAATTTCTTCATTTACATGTATATTTAGACTTGCATGTAGAATGAGCCCATTTATTTAAGGTGTGGCTGCCATCTAAACAGTTCTTTGAGACTATTTAAAACTATTCCTCTGTATTGTGAATCTGAAAAAGTAATAATTGCTAGTCCTCAGATACTTGAACTAGAAAGATATTTTTCATCCAAATAGCTTGTTTCACTGTTCTCGTCTCTAAATGCAATCAAAAATTTCTGAGCCCTCATTGTAGTGGAATTTGTTGCTGTAGTGAAAGTGACCATCTGCTTTCTATTTACTTTGCTTTTGAAAACAGTACTTGGTTTACCTATGGGGAAGTTATTTCATCCTTACTTTGAGGTCATGTACTTTGAGGCCGCTAACTCCATTCCCAGCTCCAGGGGTGAGTAATAGTTTAGCTCAGGAGTCGCCTATCAGGGTCTCATGTTCTCCTAATAATGGGGCCAAGAATGGGGCCAAGGCCAAGCCAAGAGGCAGGACCAGAGTTAATTTGGAACTTTTGTCTGAGCAGCTGGAAAAGAGGCAAGAGTCATCTTGTGGACTTTGGTCTGAGAGAATGAAGCTGGAGCAGCTAGAGAGAGAGAACCTGACTGGGAATGAGGCCACACAGAGGAGAGCAGAAACAAGAGACAGAGAGAAAGCTGTAAAATAGGAATCACAGTTGTATTTTCTTCACAGAATGCTGTGAAAGTTAAATGAGTTAGTTATACAAAGTATGTAACAGTCCCTGACATGTAGAAAGTGTTCAAGAAATGTTTACTATTATTGATATTAACATTGTTTAAACCCTTGGGTCAAACTGTATGTAGAGTCAGGCCTTATCCTTGGTCTTTTGAGTTATATGGACCAAAAAATTTCTCCTACCTCGTCCCCTAGGTTTAAATTGGGTTTCTGGCTTTTGTAATTGAAAAAGTTTCTGTTTTTTTTTTTTTCTTTCTCTCTCCATATATGTGTGTGTGTGTATAATATATATAATGCTATATATATATTATATATACGTAAGAAAGGAATATACATTAATCTGAATTTGTATTCTTTACCCAGCTATTCTACTTACAGGCATATATCTAAAATGTGAATAATGTTTATGCACAAACACAGTCATTGTAGTGTTAAATATAATGACAAAAAAGCTCCAACTCCTAATTTGTCAAACACATAACAGGGAAGATGAAGTACCTAAGGTCTACCTATAGAATCATATATTGTGCTGTCATCAAAGTTATGTCCAGTAACTATTTTTAATGTGTTGGCTTATGATGTTATGTTAAATGAAAAAAAAAAAAAAAAGAACACACAGCATGTATTTACAGTATGTGTGCATGATCATAAATACATGAAATAATTATATTAAAACTTCTGTTTTCTCTGTGTCTTGGGACTATGATTGACTTGTTTTCATTTTACTTTTCAGCACTTTATAAATTATATATAATTAGCACTTAGTATCTTAAATATTATTTTTTAATCTATACATTTATAGATTTTACATTGTCCAAAAATAGATTTGCTATTATTTTAGATCTATATTTAGAAAAGGGAATTTTGACAAACGAAGAAATATAAAGAACATTTTGAAATGTTCTCTAACTTCATCATTTTTATAGATTTTATTGGAAGTTCAGTCTGAGAAGTTGTAGCTTACTCAACATCTCAGTATTTGGCAGACATTTAAGACTCAGAAGACATGGATGTGAATCATATTTCAGTTTTTTCATTTCTATTATAGAATTTTTTTTCTGTACGCAGTGAAGAGTGGATGCACAGATCTAAATTTGCATCTGGTTTCCAGAGTAACTGCTTTTCGGCTTTTAACATTAGGCACCACCTGTTGTTCTATGGACAAACCTCCAAAAAGCATCACAGATTATGGAGGGGAAAAAGGATACATATACCTGTCCAAAATAGCACTTCTTTAGTGTACCGTTTCTCACTGATAGCCATAGGGTATCATACCTGAAATATCTAACACACTATCATGTACCTTTTAACCATGTTTGTACATAACAGCAACTGCAGTTTACAAATCTAAAATATTAAATGTTTACTTTCATACACTGTTATGCCAATACGAATCTCTCAACCAAGCATAACAGAACATTAAAGAGCTGCAGAACTATGCTGTGTATTTTATGTGATGCTTGAAGATTCTGAAAATTACAACATAGTTAAAACTCACACAAGCTCTCTGGTTTTCTAGATTTGCACAAGAAAACACACACAGAGTCACACTTCTAAATATATCAGGTTATTTTAGAAATTGTGCAAACCCTTTTTCTCTGATTCATTTTTAGTCTTTCCTACTTGCAAGCAAACCAGCTGTTGGGGAAGACTAAAGGGTTTTCCTTAATTAAGATGATTTCTCATTGCTCTGATTTAAAGACCCTAAATTATGATAGGAGGAGTCTCCCTCCCTAAAAAGGCTTGTTTTACAAAGGGCAAAAATTTTTAGAAACTCGCTTACTTAGGTTTTATCATCCCTTAGATATATGTGATTAAACTTTTTTTTTCCTAGACATTATATTCAACCTGAATGTGATTAAACTTTTAAAATCAGTTAGAAAAAATCCTCAAAAAAAACCTCAAATGCATTTTGAAAAAAAAAAGATCAGCTGCTCAAAATGGTTTATAGAATAAATTATAAAAGAATGTGGCTCACAGTCTAAAACAATCAATTGAAACAGGATTATTTTAGCTGTAAATTGAGTATAAGTATTATTTTTTAGTTCTCTATTTGTTTCCCAACATGTGATTTTTCCTATCATCAGGTTGTTAACCCAGCTTCCTGTCAATCCAGCATCTAAGTCAGGAATTCTGATCAGGTTCTGTCAGTCTTAACCTCTTAACTTCTGATGTTCATGTTGCTTTTGTAAATGCACAATTCTCCCCACCATGCCTTTTCTCCTCTTTCCTCTCCATTGTGAGGCAGTGGAAAAAAGGTTATTTCTGAAGGCTAACATGCCTAGTTCAAGCCCCAGCTTCACACGTATGTTAGTCCATTTTCTGCTGCTTATAATAGAGTACCTGAAACCAGGTAATTTATAAAGAAAAGACATTTATTTCTTACAGTTATGGAGGCTGAGAAGTCCATGGTCAAGGGGCTGCATCTTGTGGAGGCATTCTTGCTGGTGGGGACTCTGCAGATTCCTGAGTTGACAAAGGACATCACATAGCAAGGGGGCTGATTTTGCTAGCTCATTTTTCTCTTCTCCTTCTTATCAAGCCACTAAGCTTATTCCCATGATAACCCATTAATCCATTAACTAATGAATGGATTAATCCATTTATGAGGGCAGAGCCCTCATGACCCAATCACCTCTTAAAGGCCCACCTCTCAGTACTACCATATTGGAGATTAAATTTCAACATGAATTTTGAAGGGGACAAATATTCAAACCATAGCAACATGCATTAGCCATATGACTTGTCTGAGCTTCATGTTTCTCTGAAGACAGAGGTAATAAGACAAATTTCACATAGTAAAGTGAGGATGAAATATAGCCAAGCATACACTACTAAACATGATTCTTAGGAGGCACTCACAACTTTTATTTCCCTGATCCTTCCTCACTCCAAGGTTTTCCAAGATCCTCAATAGGAGATTAAAGCAGTCAGTTCCTAGTACCCTTCAAAAACCCAGCAATTTTCCCTTCCATACATCTGCTACATGGCCTTTGTCCTTATCTCCACTTTCTTACTAACTGCAGAGGTAAAGCAGCAGGGTAACCCCAAGGCTTCAGGGAAATGAAATGCATTTCCTTCTCATAAACAGTTATAACCTGCTGATTCAAATCATGGTAAAGCAGAATATAACTTCCAGATCCCTGAAAAGAAGCAATCAAAATAGGATTAAAGGAGATGATATTTGCAAAGTGCTTAGCACAGTGCCCAACACACAGTAAATGCTCAGCAAATGTTATCCCTTCCCATAGATTATTTTTGGAATGAATGGCTAAATAGTTAAGTAAGGGCACCACAAGATGTTCAGTTGAACAGTATTAAATGAACTAGTAATAATGGTGACCATGAGTATAAAACCAATTTCTGCTTATATAGGAATTTGCAGAGATGAAATTTGAGGTGAAACATAAAGGGTAGGATATCTCACTTCTCTCAAGACAGAGTGGTCGATTAAATTGAGATAGAAACCACAACACTTTTACTTCATTCACAGCTGAAGTCAATATAGAATGATTCCTAAAAAATATTTCATCTTGGATTTTAGAAATATGATTCTGGAACATAATAATCTTTAATGTGAACAAGAGTGAGAGATCAAACTGTTCTGAACTTTTCATGATAATATCAACACTCTGTCAACTTTACCATTAAAACAGAGAAAAAAAAATAGATTAAAAAGAAAAAGCTATATTGCTGGTCTGAAAGCTGTAAAGATGAAAGTTACTCATTCCACCCCCAAATCCTCCCACTGTAGTCTGAAGAAATATTAGTGATAAGAAAAATATTATAGCTCGCTTAGAATGATAACATTTAACTGGGCATGGTGGTTCATGCCTGTAATCTTCCAGCACTATGGGAAGCTGAGGCAGGCAGATCTCTCAAGCTCAAGAGCTTGAGATGAGCCTGGGCAACAGGGAGAAACCCTGTCTCCACAAAAAAAAAAAAAAAAAAAAAAAAAAAAAAAAAAAAAAAATTTGGTGGGCTTGTGTGCAAAAAAAA